>CAWUFW010022496.1:0-94414 GCA_963921515.1 Calotriton arnoldi | reverse complement strand
GGAGTGAGCTAAAGAATGATGATGGATTAAACCCAGATCATTTGACTTTGGGTGAGTGTTTGATTTGCTCTAGCGCTCCGTCCATCATCCCCTTTGGTATCGCTTTGTTCGCCCTAAGTTGGCAGGGTATGCCCAGACGTGGGTCCCTTGCTCACTTTGCCACTGGATTCAAGATAGCCTGGCTGATGAGGGTTTTGAACCCGAAACCGGTCCCAGGATGCTTGTTTCCGGTCCAGGGAAGACATGGCTTGGCAGTTCGGGCTGGACTGTTCCCATGAGGCACAGGGTCAGACTGATTTGCATATGGCCATGTCTGAACTGGGGTGGTGGAGTGAGCTAAAGAATGATGATGGATTAAACCCAGATCATTTGACTGGGGGTGAGTGTTTGATTTGCTCTAGCGCTCCGTCCATCATCCCCTTTGGTATCGCTTTGTTCACCCTAAGTTGGCAGGGTATGCCCAGACGTGGGTCCCTTGCTCACTTTGCCACTGGATTCAAGATAGCCTGGCTGATGAGGGTTTTGAACCCGAAACCGGTCCCAGGATGCTTGTTTCCGGTCCAGGGAAGACATGGCTTGGCAGTTCGGGCTGGACTGTTCCCATGAGGCACAGGCTCAGACTGATTTGCATATGGCCATGTCTGAACTGGGGTGGTGGAGTGAGCTAAAGAATGATGATGGATTAAACCCAGATCATTTGACTGGGGGTGAGTGTTTGATTTGCTCTAGCGCTCCGTCCATCATCCCCTTTGGTATCGCTTTGTTCGCCCTAAGTTGGCAGGGTATGCCCAGACGTGGGTCCCTTGCTCACTTTGCCACTGGATTCAAGATAGCCTGGCTGATGAGGGTTTTGAACCCGAAACCGGTCCCAGGATGCTTGTTTCCGGTCCAGGGAAGACATGGCTTGGCAGTTCGGGCTGGACTGTTCCCATGAGGCACAGGGTCAGACTGATTTGCATATGGCCATGTCTGAACTGGGGTGGTGGAGTGAGCTAAAGAATGATGATGGATTAAACCCAGATCATTTAACTGGGGGTGAGTGTTTGATTTGCTCTAGCGCTCTGTCCATCATCCCCTTTGGTATCGCTTTGTTCGCCCTAAGTTGGCAGGGTATGCCCAGACGTGGGTCCCTTGCTCACTTTGCCACTGGATTCAAGATAGCCTGGCTGATGAGGGTTTTGAACCCGAAACCGGTCCCAGGATGCTTGTTTCCGGTCCAGGAAAGACATGGCTTGGCAGTTCGGGCTGGACTGTTCCCATGAGGCACAGGGTCAGACTGATTTGCATATGGCCATGTCTGAACTGGGGTGGTGGAGTGAGCTAAAGAATGATGATGGATTAAACCCAGATCATTTGACTGGGGGTGAGTGTTTGATTTGCTCTAGCGCTCCGTCCGTCATCCCCTTTGGTATCACTTTGTTCGCCCTAAGTTGGCAGGGTATGCCCAGACGTGGGTCCCTTGCTCACTTTGGCACTGGATTCAAGATAGCCTGGCTGATGAGGGTTTTGAACCCGAAACCGGTCCCAGGATGCTTGTTTCCGGTCCAGGGAAGACATGGCTTGGCAGTTCGGGCTGGACTGTTCCCATGAGGCACAGGGTCAGACTGATTTGCATATGGCCATGTCTGAACTGGGGTGGTGGAGTGAGCTAAAGAATGATGATGGATTAAACCCAGATCATTTGACTGGGAGTGAGTGTTTGATTTGCTCTAGCGCACCGTCCATCATCCCCTTTGGTATCGCTTTGTTCGCCCTAAGTTGGCAGGGTATGCCCAGACGTGGGTCCCTTGCTCACTTTGCCACTGGATTCAAGATAGCCTGGCTGATGAGGGTTTTGAACCCGAAACCGGTCCCAGGATGCTTGTTTCCGGTCCAGGGAAGACATAGCTTGGCAGTTCGGGCTGGACTGTTCCCATGAGGCACAGGGTCAGACTGATTTGCATATGGCCATGTCTGAACTGGGGTGGTGGAGTGATCTAAAGAATGATGATGGATTAAACCCAGATCATTTGACTGGGGGTGAGTGTTTGATTTGCTCTAGCGCTCCGTCCATCATCCCCTTTGGTATCGCTTTGTTCGCCCTAAGTTGGCAGGGTATGCCCAGACGTGGGTCCCTTGCTCACTTTGCCACTGGATTCAAGATAGCCTGGCTGATGAGGGTTTTGAACCCGAAACCGGTCCCAAGATGCTTGTTTCCGGTCCAGGGAAGACATGGCTTGGCAGTTCGGGCTGGACTGTTCCCATGAGGCACAGGGTCAGACTGATTTGCATATGGCCATGTCTGAACTGGGGTGGTGGAGTGAGCTAAAGAATGATGATGGATTAAAGCCAGATCATTTGACTGGGGGTGAGTGTTTGATTTGCTCTAGCGCTCCGTCCATCATCCCCTTTGGTATCGCTTTGTTCGCCCTAAGTTGGCAGGGTATGCCCAGACGTGGGTCCCTTGCTCACTTTGCCACTGGATTCAAGATAGCCTGGCTGATGAGGGTTTTGAACCCGAAACCGGTCCCAGGATGCTTGTTTCCGGTCCAGGGAAGACATGGCTTGGCAGTTCGGGCTGGACTGTTCCCATGAGGCACAGGGTCAGACTGATTTGCATATGGCCATGTCTGAACTGGGGTGGTGGAGTGAGCTAAAGAATGATGATGGATTAAACCCAGATCATTTGACTGGGGGTGAGTGTTTGATTTGCTCTAGCGCTCCGTCCATCATCCCCTTTGGTATCGCTTTGTTCGCCCTAAGTTGGCAGGGTATGCCCAGACGTGGGTCCCTTGCTCACTTTGCCACTGGATTCAAGATAGCCTGGCTGATGAGGGTTTTGAACCCGAACCGGTCCCAGGATGCTTGTTTCCGGTCCAGGGAAGACATGGCTTGGCAGTTCGGGCTGGACTGTTCCCATGAGGCACAGGGTCAGACTGATTTGCATATGGCCATGTCTGAACTGGGGTGGTGGAGTGAGCTAAAGAATGATGATGGATTAAACCCAGATCATTTGACTGGGGGTGAGTGTTTGATTTGCTCTAGCGCTCCGTCCATCATCCCCTTTGGTATCGCTTTGTTCGCCCTAAGTTGGCAGGGTATGCCCAGACGTGGGTCCCTTGCTCACTTTGCCACTGGATTCAAGATTGCCTGGCTGATGAGGGTTTTGAACCCGAAACCGGTCCCAGGATGCTTGTTTCCGGTCCAGGGAAGACATGGCTTGGCAGTTCGGGCTGGACTGTTCCCATGAGGCACAGGGTCAGACTGATTTGCATATGGCCATGTCTGAATTGGGGTGGTGGAGTGAGCTAAAGAATGATGATGGATTAAACCCAGATCATTTGACTGGGGGTGAGTGTTTGATTTGCTCTAGCGCTCCGTCCATCATCCCCTTTGGTATCGCTTTGTTCGCCCCTAAGTTGGCAGGGTATGCCCAGACGTGGGTCCCTTGCTCACTTTGCCACTGGATTCAAGATAGCCTGGCTGATGAGGGTTTTGAACCCGAAACCGGTCCCAGGATGCTTGTTTCCGGTCCAGGGAAGACATGGCTTGGCAGTTCATGCTGGACTATTCCCATGAGGCACAGGGTCAGACTGATTTGCATATGGCCATGTCTGAACTGGGGTGGTGGAGTGAGCTAAAGAATGATGATGGATTAAACCCAGATCATTTGACTTTGGGTGAGTGTTTGATTTGCTCTAGCGCTCCGTCCATCATCCCCTTTGGTATCGCTTTGTTCGCCCTAAGTTGGCAGGGTATGCCCAGACGTGGGTCCCTTGCTCACTTTGCCACTGGATTCAAGATAGCCTGGCTGATGAGGGTTTTGAACCCGAAACCGGTCCCAGGATGCTTGTTTCCGGTCCAGGGAAGACATGGCTTGGCAGTTCGGGCTGGACTGTTCCCATGAGGCACAGGGTCAGACTGATTTGCATATGGCCATGTCCGAACTGGGGTGGTGGAGTGAGCTAAAGAATGATGATGGATTAAACCCAGATCATTTGACTGGGGGTGAGTGTTTGATTTGCTCTAGCGCTCCGTCCATCATCCCCTTTGGTATCGCTTTGTTCACCCTAAGTTGGCAGGGTATGCCCAGACGTGGGTCCCTTGCTCACTTTGCCACTGGATTCAAGATAGCCTGGCTGATGAGGGTTTTGAACCCGAAACCGGTCCCAGGATGCTTGTTTCCGGTCCAGGGAAGACATGGCTTGGCAGTTCGGGCAGGACTGTTCCCATGAGGCACAGGGTCAGACTAATTTGCATATGGCCATGTCTGAACTGGGGTGGTGGAGTGAGCTAAAGAATGATGATGGATTAAACCCAGATCATTTGACTGGGGGTGAGTGTTTGATTTGCTCTAGCGCTCCGTCCATCATCCCCTTTGGTATCGCTTTGTTCGCCCTAAGTTGGCAGGGTATGCCCAGACGTGGGTCCCTTGCTCACTTTGCCACTGGATTCAAGATAGCCTGGCTGATGAGGGTTTTGAACCCGAAACCGGTCCCAGGATGCTTGTTTCCGGTCCAGGGAAGACATGGCTTGGCAGTTCGGGCTGGACTGTTCCCATGAGGCACAGGGTCAGACTGATTTGCATATGGCCATGTCTGAACTGGGGTGGTGGAGTGAGCTAAAGAATGATGATGGATTAAACCCAGATCATTTGACTGGGGGTGAGTGTTTGATTTGCTCTAGCGCTCCGTCCATCATCCCCTTTGGTATCGCTTTGTTCGCCCTAAGTTGGCAGGGTATGCCCAGACGTGGGTCCCTTGCTCACTTTACCACTGGATTCAAGATAGCCTGGCTGATGAGGGTTTTGAACCCGAAACCGGTCCCAGGATGCTTGTTTCCGGTCCAGGGAAGACATAGCTTGGCAGTTCGGGCTGGACTGTTCCCATGAGGCACAGGGTCAGACTGATTTGCATATGGCCATGTCTGAACTGGGGTGGTGGAGTGATCTAAAGAATGATGATGGATTAAACCCAGATCATTTGACTGGGGGTGAGTGTTTGATTTGCTCTAGCGCTCCGTCCATCATCCCCTTTGGTATCGCTTTGTTCGCCCTAAGTTGGCAGGGTATGCCCAGACGTGGGTCCCTTGCTCACTTTGCCACTGGATTCAAGATAGCCTGGCTGATGAGGGTTTTGAACCCGAAACCGGTCCCAAGATGCTTGTTTCCGGTCCAGGGAAGACATGGCTTGGCAGTTCGGGCTGGACTGTTCCCATGAGGCACAGGGTCAGACTGATTTGCATATGGCCATGTCTGAACTGGGGTGGTGGAGTGAGCTAAAGAATGATGATGGATTAAAGCCAGATCATTTGACTGGGGGTGAGTGTTTGATTTGCTCTAGCGCTCCGTCCATCATCCCCTTTGGTATCGCTTTGTTCGCCCTAAGTTGGCAGGGTATGCCCAGACGTGGGTCCCTTGCTCACTTTGCCACTGGATTCAAGATAGCCTGGCTGATGAGGGTTTTGAACCCGAAACCGGTCCCAGGATGCTTGTTTCCGGTCCAGGGAAGACATGGCTTGGCAGTTCGGGCTGGACTGTTCCCATGAGGCACAGGGTCAGACTGATTTGCATATGGCCATGTCTGAACTGGGGTGGTGGAGTGAGCTAAAGAATGATGATGGATTAAACCCAGATCATTTGACTGGGGGTGAGTGTTTGATTTGCTCTAGCGCTCCGTCCATCATCCCCTTTGGTATCGCTTTGTTCGCCCTAAGTTGGCAGGGTATGCCCAGACGTGGGTCCCTTGCTCACTTTGCCACTGGATTCAAGATAGCCTGGCTGATGAGGGTTTTGAACCCGAACCGGTCCCAGGATGCTTGTTTCCGGTCCAGGGAAGACATGGCTTGGCAGTTCGGGCTGGACTGTTCCCATGAGGCACAGGGTCAGACTGATTTGCATATGGCCATGTCTGAACTGGGGTGGTGGAGTGAGCTAAAGAATGATGATGGATTAAACCCAGATCATTTGACTGGGGGTGAGTGTTTGATTTGCTCTAGCGCTCCGTCCATCATCCCCTTTGGTATCGCTTTGTTCGCCCTAAGTTGGCAGGGTATGCCCAGACGTGGGTCCCTTGCTCACTTTGCCACTGGATTCAAGATTGCCTGGCTGATGAGGGTTTTGAACCCGAAACCGGTCCCAGGATGCTTGTTTCCGGTCCAGGGAAGACATGGCTTGGCAGTTCGGGCTGGACTGTTCCCATGAGGCACAGGGTCAGACTGATTTGCATATGGCCATGTCTGAATTGGGGTGGTGGAGTGAGCTAAAGAATGATGATGGATTAAACCCAGATCATTTGACTGGGGGTGAGTGTTTGATTTGCTCTAGCGCTCCGTCCATCATCCCCTTTGGTATCGCTTTGTTCGCCCTAAGTTGGCAGGGTATGCCCAGACGTGGGTCCCTTGCTCACTTTGCCACTGGATTCAAGATAGCCTGGCTGATGAGGGTTTTGAACCCGAAACCGGTCCCAGGATGCTTGTTTCCGGTCCAGGGAAGACATGGCTTGGCAGTTCGGGCTGGACTGTTCCCATGAGGCACAGGGTCAGACTAATTTGCATATGGCCATGTCTGAACTGGGGTGGTGGAGTGAGCTAAAGAATGATGATGGATTAAAGCCAGATCATTTGACTGGGGGTGAGTGTTTGATTTGCTCTAGCGCTCCGTCCATCATCCCCTTTGGTATCGCTTTGTTCGCCCTAAGTTGGCAGGGTATGCCCAGACGTGGGTCCCTTGCTCACTTTGCCACTGGATTCAAGATAGCCTGGCTGATGAGGGTTTTGAACCCGAAACCGGTCCCAGGATGCTTGTTTCCGGTCCAGGGAAGACATGGCTTGGCAGTTCGGGCTGGACTGTTCCCATGAGGCACAGGGTCAGACTGATTTGCATATGGCCATGTCTGAACTGGGGTGGTGGAGTGAGCTAAAGAATGATGATGGATTAAACCCAGATCATTTGACTGGGGGTGAGTGTTTGATTTGCTCTAGCGCTCCGTCCATCATCCCCTTTGGTATCGCTTTGTTCGCCCTAAGTTGGCAGGGTATGCCCAGACGTGGGTCCCTTGCTCACTTTGCCACTGGATTCAAGATAGCCTGGCTGATGAGGGTTTTGAACCCGAACCGGTCCCAGGATGCTTGTTTCCGGTCCAGGGAAGACATGGCTTGGCAGTTCGGGCTGGACTGTTCCCATGAGGCACAGGGTCAGACTGATTTGCATATGGCCATGTCTGAACTGGGGTGGTGGAGTGAGCTAAAGAATGATGATGGATTAAACACAGATCATTTGACTGGGGGTGAGTGTTTGATTTGCTCTAGCGCTCCGTCCATCATCCCCTTTGGTATCGCTTTGTTCGCCCTAAGTTGGCAGGGTATGCCCAGACGTGGGTCCCTTGCTCACTTTGCCACTGGATTCAAGATTGCCTGGCTGATGAGGGTTTTGAACCCGAAACCGGTCCCAGGATGCTTGTTTCCGGTCCAGGGAAGACATGGCTTGGCAGTTCGGGCTGGACTGTTCCCATGAGGCACAGGGTCAGACTGATTTGCATATGGCCATGTCTGAATTGGGGTGGTGGAGTGAGCTAAAGAATGATGATGGATTAAACCCAGATCATTTGACTGGGGGTGAGTGTTTGATTTGCTCTAGCGCTCCGTCCATCATCCCCTTTGGTATCGCTTTGTTCGCCCTAAGTTGGCAGGGTATGCCCAGACGTGGGTCCCTTGCTCACTTTGCCACTGGATTCAAGATAGCCTGGCTGATGAGGGCTTTGAACCCGAAACCGGTCCCAGGATGCTTGTTTCCGGTCCAGGGAAGACATGGCTTGGCAGTTCGGGCTGGACTGTTCCCATGAGGCACAGGGTCAGACTGATTTGCATATGGCCATGTCTGAACTGGGGTGGTGGAGTGAGCTAAAGAATGATGATGGATTAAACCCAGATCATTTGACTGGGGGTGAGTGTTTGATTTGCTATAGCGCTCCGTCCATCATCCCCTTTGGTATCGCTTTGTTCGCCCTAAGTTGGCAGGGTATGCCCAGACGTGGGTCCCTTGCTCACTTTGCCACTGGATTCAAGATAGCCTGGCTGATGAGGGTTTTGAACCCGAAACCGGTCCCAGGATGCTTGTTTCCGGTCCAGGGAAGACATGGCTTGGCAGTTCGGGCTGGACTGTTCCCATGAGGCACAGGGTCAGACTGATTTGCATATGGCCATGTCTGAACTGGGGTGGTGGAGTGAGCTAAAGAATGATGATGGATTAAACCCAGATCATTTGACTGGGGGTGAGTGTTTGATTTGCTCTAGCGCTCCGTCCATCATCCCCTTTGGTATCGCTTTGTTCGCCCTAAGTTGGCAGGGTATGCCCAGACGTGGGTCCCTTGCTCACTTTGCCACTGGATTCAAGATAGCCTGGCTGATGAGGGTTTTGAACCCGAAACCGGTCCCAAGATGCTTGTTTCCGGTCCAGGGAAGACATGGCTTGGCAGTTCGGGCTGGACTGTTCCCATGAGGCACAGGGTCAGACTGATTTGCATATGGCCATGTCTGAACTGGGGTGGTGGAGTGAGCTAAAGAATGATGATGGATTAAACCCAGATCATTTGACTTTGGGTGAGTGTTTGATTTGCTCTAGCGCTCCGTCCATCATCCCCTTTGGTATCGCTTTGTTCGCCCTAAGTTGGCAGGGTGTGCCCAGACGTGGGTCCCTTGCTCACTTTGTCACTGGATTCAAGATAGCCTGGCTGATGAGGGTTTTGAACCCGAAACCGGTCCCAGGATGCTTGTTTCCGGTCCAGGGAAGACATGGCTTGGCAGTTCAGGCTGGACTGTTCCCATGAGGCACAGGGTCAGACTGATTTGCATATGGCCATGTCTGAACTGGGGTGGTGGAGTGAGCTAAAGAATGATGATGGATTAAACCCAGATCATTTGACTTTGGGTGAGTGTTTGATTTGCTCTAGCGCTCCGTCCATCATCCCCTTTGGTATCGCTTTGTTCGCCCTAAGTTGGCAGGGTATGCCCAGACGTGGGTCCCTTGCTCACTTTGCCACTGGATTCAAGATAGCCTGGCTGATGAGGGTTTTGAACCCGAAACCGGTCCCAGGATGCTTGTTTCCGGTCCAGGGAAGACATGGCTTGGCAGTTTGGGCTGGACTGTTCCCATGAGGCACAGGGTCAGACTGATTTGCATATGGCCATGTCTGAACTGGGGTGGTGGAGTGAGCTAAAGAATGATGATGGATTAAACCCAGATCATTTGACTGGGGGTGAGTGTTTGATTTGCTCTAGCGCTCCGTCCATCATCCCCTTTGGTATCGCTTTGTTCACCCTAAGTTGGCAGGGTATGCCCAGACGTGGGTCCCTTGCTCACTTTGCCACTGGATTCAAGATAGCCTGGCTGATGAGGGTTTTGAACCCGAAACCGGTCCCAGGATGCTTGTTTCCGGTCCAGGGAAGACATGGCTTGGCAGTTCGGGCTGGACTGTTCCCATGAGGCACAGGCTCAGACTGATTTGCATATGGCCATGTCTGAACTGGGGTGGTGGAGTGAGCTAAAGAATGATGATGGATTAAACCCAGATCATTTGACTGGGGGTGAGTGTTTGATTTGCTCTAGCGCTCTGTCCATCATCCCCTTTGGTATCGCTTTGTTCGCCCTAAGTTGGCAGGGTATGCCCAGACGTGGGTCCCTTGCTCACTTTGCCACTGGATTCAAGATAGCCTGGCTGATGAGGGTTTTGAACCCGAAACCGGTCCCAGGATGCTTGTTTCCGGTCCAGGGAAGACATGGCTTGGCAGTTCGGGCTGGACTGTTCCCATGAGGCACAGGGTCAGACTGATTTGCATATGGCCATGTCTGAACTGGGGTGGTGGAGTGAGCTAAAGAATGATGATGGATTAAACCCAGATCATTTGACTGGGGGTGAGTGTTTAATTTGCTCTAGCGCTCCGTCCATCATCCCCTTTGGTATCGCTTTGTTCGCCCTAAGTTGGCAGGGTATGCCCAGACGTGGGTCCCTTGCTCACTTTGCCACTGGATTCAAGATAGTCTGGCTGATGAGGGTTTTGAACCCGAAACCGGTCCCAGGATGCTTGTTTCCGGTCCAGGGAAGACATGGCTTGGCAGTTCGGGCTGGACTGTTCCCATGAGGCACAGGGTCAGACTGATTTGCATATGGCCATGTCTGAACTGGGGTGGTAGAGTGAGCTAAAGAATGATGATGGATTAAACCCAGATCATTTGACTGGGGGTGAGTGTTTGATTTGCTCTAGCGCTCCGTCCATCATCCCCTTTGGTATCGCTTTGTTCGCCCTAAGTTGGCAGGGTATGCCCAGACGTGGGTCCCTTGCTCACTTTGCCACTGGATTCAAGATAGCCTGGCTGATGAGGGTTTTGAACCCGAAACCGGTCCCAGGATGCTTGTTTCCGGTCCAGGGAATACATGGCTTGGCAGTTCGCGCTGGACTGTTCCCATGAGGCACAGGGTCAGACTGATTTGCATATGGCCATGTCTGAACTGGGGTGGTGGAGTGAGCTAAAGAATGATGATGGATTAAACCCAGATCATTTGACTGGGGGTGAGTGTTTGATTTGCTCTAGCGCTCCGTCCATCATCCCCTTTGGTATCGCTTTGTTCGCCCTAAGTTGGCAGGGTATGCCCAGACGTGGGTCCCTTGCTCACTTTGCCACTGGATTCAAGATAGCCTGGCTGATGAGGGTTTGGAACCCGAAACCGGTCCCAGGATGCTTGTTTCCGGTCCAGGGAAGACATGGCTTGGCAGTTCGGGCTGGACTGTTCCCATGAGGCACAGTGTCAGACTGATTTGCATATGGCCATGTCTGAACTGGGGTGGTGGAGTGAGCTAAAGAATGATGATGGATTAAACCCAGATCATTTGACTTTGGGTGAGTGTTTGATTTGCTCTAGCGCTCCGTCCATCATCCCCTTTGGTATCGCTTTGTTCGCCCTAAGTTGGCAGGGTATGCCCAGACGTGGGTCCCTTGCTCACTTTGCCACTGGATTCAAGATATCCTGGCTGATGAGGGTTTTGAGCCCGAAACCGGTCCCAGGATGCTTGTTTCCGGTCCAGGGAAGACATGGCTTGGCAGTTCGGGCTGGACTGTTCCCATGAGGCACAGGGTCAGACTGATTTGCATATGGCCATGTCTGAACTGGGGTGGTGGAGTGAGCTAAAGAATGATGATGGATTAAACCCAGATCATTTGACTGGGGGTGAGTGTTTGATTTGCTCTAGCGCTCCGTCCATCATCCCCTTTGGTATCGCATTGTGGATGACGGCACTGGCTAGAGCGGAGGAGAGATTTGAAATCACTCTCCCGCACCCTAGGTTATGGCATCAGCTCGGATGAAGAAGGATCGGACTCTAAAGCAGATGTTGACCAAGCCCCTGGCACCCCCCTGGGGATGGCCAGTCAGCACCCAGCATTGGTCATCTACAGGACAGTGACAACATGGAGGAACCAGTCCCTCGTTCCTTCCTGGAAGCCCTATTCTCCTCTCTACGAGATGATCTCCAAGCCACTAAACAAGATCTCTCCAGTGAAATCAAAGAAATCCAACGAGACACGGACGTGATCAGAGAACGAGTCTCAGCTACTGAAGAGCAGGAAAATAACCACGACGAAGAAGTGGAACAGCTACAACAAGAGATAATCTGCCTATGGGAACAGCAGATTGACTTACAGGCTCATGCACAGGACTTGGAAAATAGGTCAAGGTTAAGTTAGTCATGGTGGAATAATAAACACATCAAGGGAGTGCCATCAAGTGCAGAAGGTACCGATCTAACTCTCTACCTTAGAGATCTCTTCCTCCACATATTGGAAGCACTGCCAGATCTTAAGATCAAAATGGACTGAGCGCACAGAGTGGGTCTACCAAGACCTGCATTAGTTCCCCCTGCAGATATCCTAGCCTGTATTCACGACTTCCAATTGAAAAAAGAATTTTGCGGAAGGTGCGGGAAAAACACCCAGTGAACTTTAGGGGGCACACACTGACGCTCTACCAGGATTTAGTGGCAATTACCCTACAGACCTGTACTAATTCCGTGCAGCAGCCTCTCACCTGCGGAGCATTGGGGGTTCTTACTCTTGAGGCCACACATTTCTCCTTATCTTCCGTCTCAATGTCAAGCTATACCAGATGCATTCACTGCAGGAGACTTGCCAGACTCTCAGCATTGATGACTCCACTACTGGAGCACATGAGGCAGACCCATCAAAACAGCAGACTCTCTGGCAATGATGTCAACCAACCACTGGGAACTCGAGACTTGGCCCAGTGATGATTGCAATGGAATGACAGACAGTGTTGGAGTCACTGACCTGTGATCAAACTAAAGCAGACACTTCATGAAATAGCTGGGCATTGACATTGGTACTTATTAATAGGGTGGCGGGGTGGGCTGCGAAGTCGATTTGGGGGGCGGGGGTCCTGTAGGTTTGCTCTGACAGTACCAGACTGTATATTATTGTTCTTATGATATTGCATTTTGCTGTTTCTGTTTCTTCGGGACAGTACTCACCTTTGATAATGACACACTGGGGATTAGACACACTCTCACAGGGATGGAGGGCAGGGGAAGAAGGGCAAGGGAGGGCCCAACTAGAGTACTGAATCTTAGCTCAACTCGACCACACTACAAGTTTAAATGACCCACACAATGGTTAAAGTCCTGACATTGAATGTAAAGGGCCTCAACAACCCGATCAAGCGCCGAGCAGTTTTGTCAGACCTTCAACCCTCTAGGGCTGGCATTTGCTTACTCCAGGAGACCCACCTTTTCTGACTTAGGACTGGTATGGACTCCGATCCTGCACCTTTCCCCACCAGTTTCTTTCCTCTCCATCCAATAAGTCAGTGGGAGTGGCCATATTAATATCCACATCTTTCCGTTGTAGGGTGGGTTTGAAAGTGGCAGAATTAAAAGGTAGACTCCTTGCACATACCATATCCATTAGGGACCAACCCTTCATAGTGGGCTCGATTTACACCCCGAATGAAGGACAAGAACAATTCCTACACAAAGCTACATCAGAGGTAATGTCCTCTTCGGAGCGGAAAATTCTTCTGGAAGGTGATTTCAATTTAGTGTTTGATAACGACAAAGACAGGACGACACATCTCCATGGCCAAACCAGGGCCCTGTCCAAAGGTGTTGCCAGATGGCTGCAGGAAGTGGGGCTGCGAGACCTTTGGAGAGAATTTCACCCATAGGCACTCGAATATACCATTCTCTCACATGCTCATAAGACATACGCACAACTTGATTACTTCTTAGGGCATAAAGACGTACACACTCTCACTGTAGCATCTGAAATAGAAGTCACGGCCCAATCTGACCATGCAGCAGTATCCCTCACCATGGAACTTCCTCCGACAGAGCACCTCACAAGAACATGGAGACTGCAGGAGACCCTTTTACAATTCCCTGAAGTCGTGACTCAGGTTTCTCAAGCAATACACACCTTCTTAGAATTAAACCACACTCTAGATATTGCTATCTCCAAACTCTGGGAGACTCTGAAAACTGTTATAAGGCGAGAGTTGATAGCTATCCGAGCGGCAGACAATAAGATCCACAAAGAAAAAAGTGACTGTCTGTCTAGCCAAGTGAAAGAACTACCTCACCGGGGCTCAGATAATATGGTGCCAATTACAGGCTGCACGATCCCAATTAGCGAGCATAGATTTAGACAGGGCTGAATATGCAGCACTTAGTTTAAAGCACTCCTTCTATGTGGTGGGGGACAAGTGCGGATGCCTATTAGCTAACAAATTGAGGGCCCGACAGATGACTGGTCTTCATTCCCTGCAGGCATCCGATGGTAGTGAAATGCTGGATGATAAATCCATAGCTTGAAAGTTTAGAGATTTTTATAACGTACTTTATACAGGACAAGACCTCAACCCGGAAAGCCCCTCTATGTATGTACAGGGGGTAAACACGACACAACTTTCACTGGCACAGGCAGCCTCTTTTTATTGCCCTCTCAGGCTTGAGGAGATTATTTCTGCAGTGTCCCGTCAGAAACCCTTAAAATCGCCGGGATCAGACAGGTTCCTGGCAGTCTTTTATAAAACTTTCTGTCACACCCTGGCCCCAATCTTAACCAGATTGTTCAATTCATTTACGGGTCCGGGATCCAACCCCTCTTCATTGTTAACGGCAGCCATAGTGGTCATCCCAAAACCCGGTAAGGACAAACAGCAATGCAGCTCATATCACCCAATATCTCTTTTGAACACTGACATCAAGCTTTTTACTAGTATACTGGACTATAGACTAGGCCCCCATATGCCTAGCATTATTAGCCCAGACCAAGCGGGTTTTATCCTGCAGAGGCAATGTAGTGACAATACTTAACGTATACTGCATCTTATAGATAAAGCTAATCGCTCAACCAAGGAGACAATGTTGCTAACGATTGACACAGACAAAGCGTTTGATCGAGTGCACTTGCCATATCTAGAAATTACTCTCTCCCATTTTGGCCTAGTTGAGAGATTCAGTGCATGGGTTTGAAGCTGTTACAGCTCTCCCACAGCGACGGTCAAACATTGGCACCCTTTCCCATTAGCAGAGGCACACAACAGGGGTGCCCTTTGTCACCCCTGTTATTCGCTCTCTATATGGAACCAATGGCTCAGCAGGTTCGAGACAACCCCAACATTTCTGGGATTGCCTTTGATCGGGAACAGCATACAATCAGTTTATATGCTGATCATGTCCTGGTGTCATTAGCCAACACCATCATGTCTCTTCCAGCTTTTTTAGATGAGTTGATCACTTTTGGCCACGCTGCGGGATTTCGAGTCAATTTTAGTGAATCTCAAGCTCTCAACCTATCGATATCCCCATCGTTGGTGACCCAACTTAAGGACCGATGCCCAATACAGTGGGCGCCCACGTCCTTCCCATTTTTAGAAATCCAGCTAGCCTCCTCAGTTCAGTTGACCGATATACTAAACTACGGTTCTCTACTCCGCCAATTTAGGGATGAATTATCTCACGAGAAACACCACCATCTCTCTTGGCTTGGAAGAGTCTCTGCCCTTAAAATGATAGCCTTACCTAAAGCCCTGTACCTTTTCCAGACTCTTCTGGTGACACCTTCAAAAGGGACGATCCAAATTTCGCAGAAAGAGATGAATCAATTTGTTTGGATGGGCAATAGACCTCGAATGAGAAAAGACCTGAGCTCTCAACCTCCAGACTCTGGAGACCTAGGCCTACCCAATCTCCAGCAATATTACCAAGCAGCACAACTGCGCTACCTTATAGAGTGGAACATAGACAAATCAGAGAAACACTGGCTATTCCAGGACAGGGCGATAGCAGGGTTACACTTGTGGAAGTCCCCTTCCTAAAGAAACCACATAGACCAAAGAGTCTATATGTGACCCCTATCACTAGGACGACTATGGAGGTCTGTGATAAGGTGGGACGCGACATGGCCTCACATCATTCCCCTCCTATCTGACACCATTATTTGATAACACTGAATTCTCTCCGGGCATGCAACATGAGGCATTTACAACATGGTGACAGACACAATGCCGTTCGGCGGGACACCGATTTAAAGAGGAAAGAATAATATCATTCGCTCAGCTGAGCTCCCACTACAATTTACCAGAGACTGGGAGAATGCATTATATGCAAATATGCCATAGGCTCATGCACCGATCTAACTACCTTGCAGTACAAAGACATATCACACCCTATGAGAAATGGCTAGTGACTAAAACCTCAGATAAACAGCTTATGACCGATCTATATAATATTCTTCGCCAGATTCCTCGGCCCCTGCTTATCACAAGTCAGAAGAGGGGGGAGGTGGAGTTGGGTAGACAGTTGACCTCAAAGGAGTAAGGAGAGGTCTATTACAAGGCACAACATACTGCACGCAATACTGCTAGTATTGAAACCGCCACTAAGATAGCCACTTACTGCTATCTTACCCCAGTGCGCCTCCGCAAGGGCATCCTGGAGTAATGCCCAGATTGTTGGAGAGGTTGTGGCTCTCTCTGCACCTTGTTACATTTGCTATGGGACTGCCCCCGCTTAACGGAATACTGGACCAAGATCCTAAACAACATAGATTTACACTTAGATACACAACTTCCTAGGTTCCCCGCTTACACGATTCTTGGATTGCCCAACCCCCTTACCTTTCCTCTCAGATCGCAACGGGAGAGGCAGATAGGACCAGCTTTTGGGGCTGCATTCCAGAATATCCTTTCCCACTGGGGTACCGGATGTATACCCACACATCAAGGGTGGCTTCACCGTTTATGACATATCCTGGGTATGGAAAAGACCACCCTCTCCCTTTCTGCTCCCGGGGCCTTATTCAGGGAGCTTGGGTGCCCATTTCTCACTCTCTTATCGGCAGAATTTCGGGAGCGCACCTGTCTCAAATACCTGCTCATACTCCATTTAACAGTTGTTCCCCCCGACCTATTGATGAACATTAACTAGGCATTTGTTGCTGGATCTCCTGTGTCGTAACCATAGTCTTTTCTTCAATGAGTACAGAGGGGGGTAGGATAGGGCGGTGGGTTTGTTTCAGGGATTGTTTTATTGTTACTGAATATAGAAGACATTATATGAGTCATAAGCAGATCACTGTGACACTCTTCTGTTGCTACATTTGATTTGAAAATGTGAATAAAGAGATTTGAACAATAAAAGTGCAGGAATGTGCTGTATCAACAAGAATATGGTGCATTCCTGTACTGACCCCTGCGCCCACACTGAAAAAGCAGTCTAGCACCAATGCAGGCACCCTTGCGCCATGTTGCAAGGGTGCCTGCATTGCGCGGATGATTGATTTTGTGCAGGAAGGGACACCTTTCTGCAAGAAAATCAATCAATGGAGGCAGTTTCCTCCTTCTGTGTGTGCTGCAGCATGCAGCACACATAGAAAGAGGAAACAACGAGGAGAAATAAGGATCTTTCTCCTCGTTGCACTTCCCTAACGCCAGCCCTGGGGGGGTGTTAGAATCTGATGCATTCCCAGGTTTATGATTCCTAGTAAACCTAGGAATGCTTCAGATTCCATGGGTGTTGCGTGGGAACACCCACAGCAACAGCCATGGAAAAAGGAAATGAAAAGCCACGTAAAGTGGCTTTGCATGGCCATGTAAATATGCTGTGGCACATTGCGCCACTAGAGTGTCAAAAAAGTGGCTCTCTGGTGGCGCAAAAGTGACGCCAGGGCCTTGTAAATGAGGCCCATAGTTTGCCAGACATGGTTTCTGCACCGGAGATATTAGTTAAGTCAAACAAGCTGAGGGTGAAGTCCCGATTCTTCTAACACTGTTTGTCTCAAAGCATGAACCTGGTTCTTAGTAAAGGTTCCCTTAGAAACTATTTTTGCATTTTGCACCTGGAAAGAACGCATTTTATCTATCCCTGAAACTCTCACAGTGGGAGAGATCACTTCGCTTCTGTTTTAGGGCAGGAACAGTGTGGTGATTTCTATGTTTTTCAGATGTATCTAGTTATTTGGGGGGCAGCATCCCTGCTTGCCATTGTGATGGTTTCTCTGAGCAACCCCTGCTGCATTTTATGCTTTTTTGTAAGTTTTATAAACTTTATTTTTTATCTTTTCTTAAAACAATTTCAAAGCCCTTAGTGTTACGGAATGCTCAGAGGCACTATATTTACTGCAGCTTTTAGACAACCTGGATGTGTGCTATAGTGTCTGCTCAATACTTAAAAAGCCAAAAGTAGGAAATTGATGAATGACTGGGCCAAGGGGTTACTATGTTAATAATAGCTTTGTAATTTGGGACCTTGATGCATTTTTAAGTGCTCTAGTGGCTGACTTAAACAAATGTATTTATTGTGTGAACGGTGGGAGATTTAGCTTTTTTCTGTTTTAGGGCAGGCACAGTGTGCCGATTTCTGTGATTTTCAGATGTATCTAGTTATTTGGGGGACAGCATCCCAACTTGCCCATGTGATGGTTTGTCTGAGCAACCCATTCTGCATTTTATATTTTTTTGTAAGTTTTATAAAATGTATTATTTTTTTTTTCTTAAACCAATTTAAAAACCCTTAGCATTTTGAAAATGCATAGAGGTACTATGGGGCATATTAGCAAGAAGAGGCGATAATTATCGCCAACCCCATTTAGCGTGAATTTTTTTATCGCCGCCTATCGCCAGAATCTATCGCCGCATTAGCGGCGTATTAGCAACACGTCGCTAACAGGCGATAGCTGCCTTTTCCGGCGGAAAGGGACGGCGATAGATTCAGCGTGACAGCGATAAAAAAACGCACGCTAACGTGAAAAAAGTCGCGATGGGCCAATCAGCGATAGAATCCTCACGCTAATCGGCACCAGGCTTGCATTTAACGCGTTCAGCGGGAAAAATGCACCATAAAAGGCCCGCCAAGCAGGAAGAATTTTTTTTTTTAAAAAATGGAAAATACCAGAGGAGCAATGGAAGAAGAAGCTGGGACCAGTGCAGAGGCCAGAAACAACCCCCCAAATACCCAGGAGGACCAGGCAGAGACCCATGTGAAGGCCAAGAGGAAGTGGAATCCTAAGTTCAGCCCACTGGAAAACCAGGTCCTGGTTGCGGAGGTGACACAACACCAACAAGAACTGTCAGCTCCACAGTGACATTGGCAAGGAAAAAAGATATATGGCAGGACATTGTGGCCAAGGTGAATGCCGTTGGAGAGAGGAGGAGGACAGTGGATGAGTGCAAGAAGCGCTGGCATGATGCAAAGAGCAAAACCAAGAAGAAACTAGGAGCCAACCTTAAAGCAGCGAGGCTGACTGGAGGTGGCAGTCCAGCTCCACAGGAGGAGCTGGATGAGCTGGATGAGCTGGATGAGCTGGAGGAGCAGGTGTTCTGAGTCATCAGTGAGGAGACTGTTGTTGGAGTTGCGGGCCAGGACAGTGCTGAATGTGAAGAGACACAACAACACCAAAGTGAGCATCAACCAGGGACAGGGGGAAGGGGGTGGATGGGCCCAGTGGCACGCATGTACAATGAAATGAATTGAAGTGCATACCCACATGTACTGTGGGAACATGTCCTGGATACCCCTGTCCATGGTGGCATAGGGACATATCACCATCCTCAAACAACACATTACACCACACACAGGGCCATAAGATCAAGAATGACGCTAACATCATCGTCGCTTCAGCGGCAGTAAACTGCCGCTAAAGCTGCGCTG
Source organism: Calotriton arnoldi (assembly GCA_963921515.1). Lineage (NCBI taxonomy): Eukaryota > Metazoa > Chordata > Amphibia > Caudata > Salamandridae > Calotriton > Calotriton arnoldi. The sequence continues at coordinate 75,220 of CAWUFW010022496.1, read as the reverse complement.
AGGGGCTTGAGAATATGACCCATAGAATTCCAATAGCAGGCCAGGTTCACACCAGAACCTGGGGCCAAATTAGCAAGAACGGCGATAAAATTATCGGCGCATTAGCGGCAGGAAACTGCCGCTAAAGCGGCGATAAGGGGCTTGATAATATGCGCTATAGAATTCCAATAGAAGCCCAGGTTAGATGTGCAGGACATCTAACCTGGGCTTCTATTGGAATTCTATAGCGCATATTATCAAGCCCCTAATCGCCGCTTTAGTGGCAGTTTCCTGCCGCTAAAGCGGCGATAATTCCATCGCCGTTCTTGCTAATATGGCTCCTGGGCTTCTTTTAGAATTCAATAGGGCATATCATCAAGCCCCTTATCGCCGCTTTTGCAGCAGTTTCCTGACCCTAAAGCCGCACAAATGTCATCTCCTTCCTTTAAAAAATGGCCATAGATGGCTTAAGTTTCACACTGCCACTTCCTTGGTAACATGCCCCTGTCTGGACAGACAGCCACAACAATTGAAACACACTAAGAACCACACTCACAACGGGTCTCCCAAACGGAGGGCACACAGCAATGCATGCAAGAAAAAACATGATGGACGACATACACACCAGACAAATCACAACAGACAAAGCCACATGGATGTCCATGTGTACCACGTAGGGCAGCACATGTTGAAACAGCAAGTAAGCTCTCCTTGCTAATGTGCCTAAAGTGTGCCACAATCACGCAGAAACATACCTTCACTAACAACACGCACATGTGCAGTACCCTGCAATCTTGCGTGTCTGTGAGCCACACTGACAAGGCAAGTGACAGTGCCTGATGAATAGCATGCCTGCAGGCCCTACGTATTTACATGTATCAGGCCAAATCACTGAGGTGGCTGAGTGTGGACTACACCCTGAAACATGCAAGTCACACTCTGACACATCCTTGTGTACATACAACCCCTGACGTAAAGAAGAAAATCCAAGTCAAACAATGCCCAACGCACACAACTCTGACCAAGACTCACATACCACCCAGTTTGCCACAGCACCTCATCGTAAATGCACAGAACTCGAAGGCTCACACCTGAAAGGTATGATGGGCAGTGAAACAAAGCTGTAGGTTCCACCAGCACACAATGCAGTGCATACACAGACCGATCTGACCCCACCAACATTGACTACTCTGTGTGCAAAAGTGCATTACTCACACAAATGAACAGAGGACACAAATTGGGATGCCTGTGTGTAGATATTGTCCCATGACTTCAGTCATATCTGGAAATTGTGGGCCATATTATCAAGAACGGCGCAAACATTATCGCCGCTTTAGCGGCAGTTTCCTGCCGCTAAAGCGGCGATAAGGGGCTTGATAATATGCTCTAGAGAATTCCAATAGAAGCCCAGGTTCTGGTGACAAGGACATCAATCCTGGGCTGCTATTGGAATTCTCTAGGGCATATTATCAAGCTTCTTATCGCCGCTTTAGCGGCAGGAAACTGCCGCTAAAGCGGCGATAATGTTTGCGCCGTTCTTGATAATATGGCCCTGTGAGCTCATAATGTACAACTACAACTTCACATACGCAACGTCCTCAATATCATAACCATCCTGCAACAAATAGGCATCTCCTCAAAAACAGTATGAATTGACACTGTCCTGCTGTCTGCTAGTCTAATCATCCAAAGCACGATTGTACATGACAAACACTGCTAAACTGTATCACCCCTATCACATTTCAGAGGGAGAGACAGCACCTCCTGGACAGCAGCCTGGCCAAACCTTCACTGATGACGGGGATGGTTACCACACCATCGATGAGGAAGCCCTGCAACATCTGCTAGACTGCATCAACACCTTACCTCCAGGAGCAGGGCAACCCAGCAGCATTGCGCCAACCCCACCCCCTGCACAAACCAGCCAGCAGCAGGCACCTCCCGCCACAGCCACCTCCCAGGACCCCGAGGCCACAACCCTGGCCTTCCAATGCCGTGTTGTAGAGCTCCAGCAGGAGGTGGCGGAACAGGTGCGGGTGGGGTTTGAGCACCTGGCGGACAAACTTGAGGCCATACGTGGGTGTCTCAGTCCCATCAGGGACCACATGCAGAAGATCACGGACACCCACAGCCCCTTCAATGCCCTCCAACGGTCCATGGCTGACATTGCTGGAGTCATGATTCAGAGACACCAATCACTGTCTGCTCAGAGTGGCTCCAGTAGTGTCAGCCAGGATCTGGCCAACATCCGTCGGATAATGGAGAGCATGGAGCGGATGCAGGCCCAAGACATGGCTGCCAGGGCTACCCACAGGCGTGAGGTTGCTGGGAACTATCATGCCCTGCACCAGCTCATCGCCTCATTGCTGCCACAAGGTTTGGCGCAGATGCCTGCTGCTGCTGCCTCCACATACTCAGCTTCACCACCTGATGTGTCAGTGCCTCACAGTGCTGCACCCACAATACCACCACCCACATGTGAGGCACATGACACATCAGATGATGGAGATGAGGATGATAGTGCATTTTTGCTACTGAGAAGGCGGTAGCATCCATCTGTGCCAAAAGGCCAGTTTCCTCCTTGGTGCCGTGCTCAGTATCATGCCACGGCTAAACATCTTGCACTGTCTTCCACTGTCCCCTGGAAATCACCTTGGACCCCCACATGGACTGCCATATCACTCTTTTCCTTGCCAATGCCACTGCAATCAGCCTGTGGACTGAACAATGCCTCTTCCCTTGGACCTGTTACCATCAAATGACTCTGTCTGGCCCTCCAACGGGCATCCATGCAATGTGGGCATGTATGGCCAAGCACTGGTCCAGTATTCATCCCCTGAATGTAAATAACAAGCATTTGCAATGCAATAGGTCTCGCTTTTCCCCGAGTTTGAGCTATTAGCATTGTAAATGACAATGCCTTTTTTTAACGTTTTGTTTTTTAAAACATAAATAAAAGGCATTGTCATTTACAATGCCAATAGCTTAAACTCTCGCAAATGCGAGACCTATTGCATTCCAAATGCTTGAAGCATCGCTGAGTTGCGCTCTTCTGTCTCCCGTGGCCCCTGAAGAGCTTCCCATTTGCTACCAGTTAAATAAACAAGCTGGTGGTCACAACTGCGCAGGAGAGACTCTCGTGCCCTCCTGCAGTAAGAGAAACTCATTAAAGAATTAAGCCTAATAACGAATCAGAAGACATCATTTACGAAGGACAATGACACAAGCCAATGACAAATATAGGCGGTTCTTCAAGTACATACTCCAATACAGCATGGCTCGCAGAACAGCGCATGCGCTGCCCAGACTCAACCTAAAAATGAAACCCCTTCCCCTCGGTACAATCCCCAGATGACTAGAAGTGCCAAGCAGCAGCAAGCTTAAAAGCAGCTTTACGACAGCAAACAGCTTTACAAACAGAGTCGCATGTGTGATTTAAAAGAAAAAAAGTTGTGCAGCGTGCGGAGCGCTTTTACCTGCTTTGCTTGTTGTTTAAGTATCCAGCTGGGGAGGAAGCGCTATTGCGCTGACTTCCAAAATAGATGTTCAACCAGAAAGTGGGGCAGAATAAAGCAAAACCTCTCCCTTTCCGCTCAAACAGCTCCACTAGAGCTGCGGCAGACCGAAGGGTAGGTAAGGAGCAGTAAATATTAAAAAAAGAAACCCCTTCCCTTCAACACAATTGTGGGGCAGAATAAAGCAAAACCTCTTCCTTTCCGCTCAAACAGGTCCACTAGAGCTCCACTACTGCGGCAGACCGAAGGGTAGGTAAGGAGCAGTAAATATTAATGTAACTGATTATGTAATGTAACTGGTCCTTTTGTAAAGCACTCTGACACCTTCGGGTAAAGTTCGCGCTATATAAAATCGCATTAAAATAAATAAAATAAAATACAATCCCCAGATGGCTATAAGTGCCGAGAAGCATCAGCAAGCTTCCAAGAGCTTTACAACAGAAGCAAGCTTTACAAGCAGAGCAGCATGTGTGCTTTAAAAGAATAAAAAGCTGTGCAGCGTGCGGAGCGCTTTTACCTGCTTTGCTTGTTGTTTAAGTATGCAGCTTTGGAGGAAGCGCTATTGCGCTGACTTCTAAGATGGATGTTCACCCAGGAAGTGGGGCAGAGTGAAGTAAAACCTTTCCCTTTCCGCTCAAACAGCTCCACTAGAGCTGCGGCAGACAGAACGGTAGGTAAGGAGCAGTAAATATAAAAAGTGCTTGTTTTCTCGTAATGTCCTCCATACACCCGCTATTCTACAGGCAGGCAGTAACCAAAAACAACGGAGGCGACATCGCGGGGCGCACTCCCTGCCTCCGGTGCAGTTGGCGGCGAAACCGGAAGTCAGGCAGCCTTCGTTGGGACGTGGGCGGGGCCTGCCAAAGAAACAGGAAGGAACCGCCGGAGAGGACGTCCGGAACCCTGCAGGCTCCATGCTGAAGTCCCGGCCCCATCAGAGGGACCGGGCGAAGAGCGAGGCAGACTGCATGGCACCAGAGGCAAGACGGTGCTCCCGAGTGGTGAGGAGAGCCCCGCGGCGTGCCGAGGAGACGGCCAGGGAACTGAGGAGAGACGCCGGAGTCCTGAACCAGCCGGTGAGTGAGGGCTTGGCTGGGTGCATTGCCGGCGCCCATTCTCTTAGCGGACCCGCCAGACAGCGGGCCGCTCCATCATGGGGGCAATTTTGTCTGTAAGGTGCACGCTGAAGGACACGCCATGAGCGTGCACATCAGCTGTCTGAAAGACGCCGTGAGCGTGCACATGGCCTGTCCGGGCGCCGTGAGATGTGCACGCGTATGGTGCGAGCAGGAGTTGTGAGAACGCCGCAAGCCGTACGCGTGCACATCTCCTGTCTTGCCATACGCGTGCACATGTCCTGATCCCCTTCCAACTAAAGTCGACAACAATAGATCTCGCTAGCGACAGCGCTTCGCGCTGCGTCGCTAGGCGAGACCTAAAAAGGATTTACTCACACATATGTGTGTGGTTCTTGAACAGTCAAGTATCGAAGTATGTAAAAAGTGTTTGGACACTGATTCACCCAGAAGGTACACCAAGGGAAATACGAGCAATGTACATGTTTAACCTGATACAGAAATGCAGTGAGATGGGGCTGTATGTGTGAACTGGCGGTGCCCCCATTGCACTAATACAACGATATAGCAACATACCAACCGAGCCCAAATTCCCATCTGGTAAAGTCATGTATCTGTAAATGTCCAAGTCCGTTGCTGGCCACGGGTTGTGTCCTCCTCACCACTTGTAAACTGATATGTCGTGTCACATCCACTCACACATGACGTGGTGGACAAACCCTGTTGGGATGGTGCACATTGCACGTCACATTCCAAGAGTCAGGAGAGCATATCCACATTGATGAAGACACGGAAGGGCACATGTCCACCATACACATACGGAACCACAATGTCTGCATCAATGAAGTAGAGTAGCACATAGGGGCCCACACCGATGTGCAAGCCATCAGTCTGCCCGTCCCTGTTGCCAAACAATGTAACCCCAAATATTACCCCTCTCATGCTGTGACCATTGTGAGTGTATCAGGCAATGTGTGTAGGGATGTATGTGGCACTGCACTCAGCATGCAGTCAGATGCACTGACAACATTTCAAGGGCGGCATCAGCATGAGTCAATGGCAGAAGTAACAGCTGGAACAGGTCTCCATTACACTGGCACTACAGGGAGCTATGCAACATTTCCCCCTTGTGTGCATCTGAACAGTGTGCCGCCACCCAAACGTCATACTGGAGAAAGTCTGAACCTGACTAGTCTAGTGAGTCACTTAAGCCATGTAGGAGATGTAAACTCTGTGGAGCAAAATACACTACTCCCACAATCACCTTGTGAGTAACGTCAATTGTGAAGTCAACTCTTACTATCAGAATACTTTTGTGATCCAGGATACTGCTGTGCCATGTCCTGTACACAATGTACACAGAGTACTTAAAAATCATGGATGGTCCTGAGAGTGACCGGACATGTATTGGAGCATATCTTGCAAAGGAAGCGGCCACACTGGCACCACGCAGCAAGTGTGGCTATGTCTGTGCAATGTAGATGGACTCTGTGCCAGGAGCATCTGACATGCGGGTGTGTGACGGAATCTCTTGAACCATGCGCATCCTTCCATCTCCATGATGGATAACAGTAGCTCACTGTTTTCACTTGCCATGGCATCTTATTTGGTGAAGTGCAAAATGGGCTACATGTGCAGTCCAAATCCGTGAGTCACACAGTAGATGCTGAACGTAACAGACGACTCTCCCTATATTAGGAAGTGAACCCAATTTTACTCCCTGTCATCCATGCAAGCTCAGTGTGCTCACATCTAAGGTATCCGGACACAATCCATTCTGCCAGCTTACATGTCATGAGCATACTTAGCAATTTGAATGGATAGTCCAGTCATGGCAAAAGTTGCATACAATGGGATGAGCCACACTCCACAACCTCATCCCTGACATAAGTGCAAGCAGATATCAAAAGTATCAAAATATTTATTTTAACAGTATAAATAACCATGTGATCTAAACCTACACTTATCACTAAAAAACACTACTTACATCTAATCTAACTAATGAAATCTAACTTCCCTAAACTATCTACCTTAACTAATCCTAAACACGCAACAACACATCCTAGACATCAACCCCCTCCCACCCTTAAGGCACATCACAAGACGGGACTTAGACATCTAAGCTATACATAAACTAACTACACATGTAACCTACACAAAGATATATTTTTGGGGTTTTTGTTTTTAATATTTTTTTATGAACAGTAAAAACATCAACCCCCCACCCAAAGGAAAAGGAAACTTATCCCCAAATATGGATGACCAATTGAAATCTAATACCTACCTAAATAGCTAACACTAACTAAATTCTACACTAAAACTACACTACCTAACAAATAATTTACTAACCTAACACTACATGAATGAGGTAGCAAACATGGGGGGGAGGGAGGAGAGGGGGATGGTGTCCAGCAGGTCCACCCATCATGGCAGTCCCAGGTGTTGGTGAATGTCCATGACCCGTCTGTTCACATCTGAGATTTGCTGCTGTATTGCTGCCAGCGAAACCACACTGTCCTGCAGTGTCCTCTGGTCCCGCAAGGTGAAATGGACCACCTGATCCCCATTTGCCGATGTGACAGTGCCTTGGGTTGGGGGTGGTGCGGTAGGGGGAGGTGCCACCTGTTGTGACTGGGACACACCACTGACGCCTGATGGTGGGGGGGGCTGTGTGGCATCCGTGGCATGCTCTGGTACCGCCTTCCATTTGCCCTTTCGACGTTCGTCACGGTACCTCCTGGACATGTTGCGGTACCCCTTTGCCACCTTCTTCACATACCGGTAACGCTCCTTACGCACCTCAAAGGCATGGATCTGGCCTGGCGTCATGTTGTCTGTAAAACATACACAAAGCCAAATAAGAGTCTGGTACACATTTACATTCTTGTCTGTGCACTTGTGCAATACAAGATCAACTTAACAGGCTAGCCTACACCACAGCGTAACCATATGAAGTCAGCAAGTGACCTGGACAATGGCATGTAGAAGCATGGATCAGTGAATACATGCTGGGGAGACTGACATTACAGTGCATGACATGGTACATGCACTGTCACTCACAAATTAGCCTGACCGTGCCCAATGATTGTGCCATTACATACACGGGCAGAGTGTGACATGTACAAGCATATTGAGTAGGTAAGCATCATCCCCCTGTGTGTAGCACCATCCTCATCCTCATCCTCGATCAATCTGGGGTTTATTAAGCGCACTACCTACCCGTGAGGGTCCCAAGGCCCTGGGGTGTGGGGGATCAGCACCGGATCAGTTGAAGACCCAGGTCTTGAGGTCCGTCCTGAACATGTGCAGGGTTGTGGAGCGTATGATGTTCACTGGGAGAATGTTCCAGGTCTTGGCCGTGGTGTAGGATAATGCCCACCCTCCTGTTCTGTTTCTGCGGATGCGGAGTACCCCTGCCAGGGCGAGGTTGGCGTAGCCGAGGTTCCACTTGGGTATGTGGAAGGATACTCTCTCGTTGTGGTATGTGGGTCCAAGATTGTTGAGTGGTTTGTAGGTGTGGGTGAGGAGTTTGAAGGTGACCCGCTTCTCGCCGGGGATCCAGTGGAGGTCTTGTAGGTGTTGCTTACTGTGCTTGTGACGCGGTGTCCCGAGGACGAGTCTGGCTGCGGCGTTCAGGATGCTCTGTAGCTTGTGTTGAAGGGTTCAGTTGTTCCAAGCGTATAGTGCTTTGCCGTCGGCGAGACTGCTGGTTATGAGTGCGTGGGTGACGGTCCTTCCGCAGTCGGGGGGGTTCCATTTGAAGTGCTTTAGGAGGATGCGTAGGCAGGTGAAGCTGGTGGAGGCAACAGCGTAGATCTTGCGGTTCATGGAGAGGGAGGAGTGGAGGATGATGCTGAGGTGTGGTGCGTGGTCAGTGGGGGTGGGTGGGTTTCCGAGGGCGGGGGGCCACCAGGTGTTGTCGCAGCGGAGGTGCAGGTCCCAAGGAGGAGGACCTTGCTCTTCTCAGAGTTGAGTTTCAAACAGCTGTCTTACATCCAGGCTGCTACATTCCCCATTCCTTCCTGGAAACAGAGTTTGGTGTCTTCGGGCTCCTTAATGAGTGAGAGGATGAGCTGGGGGTCGTCTGCGTAGGATACAATGCTGAGCCCATGCTGTCTGACGATGGCGGAGAGGTTGGACATGTAGATGTTGAATAGCGTGGGTCTGAGCAGGATCCTTGGGCTTTTGCAAACTGATGTATGGCGTTGATCACTTCCTTGGCTTTGTTCGTGTTGGGCGGGCTTTCGTCTGTTAAGAAGGTCAGTTTGGTGTCCATTATGCGCTGGTGGTATTCCTTCACGGCGCTCCTGTGGTTGATCCGACTGTCCTTGCTTTACTTGTTTTGCAAGGTTTCCCTAGTCGTCTACAGGAGCCTCTGGCTTCTTGTGGTTCTGTGTTGAACCAGGCGGCCTTCAGTGGGCGTTGTTTGGCAGGGTGGCATAGGGGTTTGAGCTTGTCAGCGCAGCTGGAGAGCCTGCAGTGCAAATCATTGGCAGCAGTGTTGTTGTCGGTCGTGGCGCTGGGGGTGTCTTGGGGAGGGTGGTGTTGAGGAGTTGCTCTGCAAGCTTGCTCAAGTTCTTTCGTGGTGGGAGCGGTGGGGGCTTGTGTGTGGTGGTGGTGTTGAAGGTGAAATGGACGTAGTGGTGTTCCGTCCAGGTGGGCTGGGTGGTGTGGCTGAAACGGATGTTTGTCCCTCCCGCAGAGATTGGCTGGAGGGTGTATCCAGCTTTGTGTGTGGGCGTGTTGACCATCATTTTCAGTCCAAGTTTGGCGAGGTTGTCTAGGGGAGTGCTGGCATCGGTGTCGTGGCAGTTGTCGAGGTGTACATTCAGGTCCCCGAGTAGAATGTAGTCTGTGGAGTAGATGGCATGGGGTGCGGAGAGCTTGGCGATGGTAGTTGCGGCCTGGTTGCGAGGTCCCGGTGGTCTGTTGAAGAGGGTGCCGCACAGCGTGGTCCTGGGGCTGGTCTGGATCTGGAAGTGGAGGTGTCCTGTGTTTGAGTGGGGGTCAATCGTGCTGGATGTGAATGGCTAGAGGGGCTTCTTGTGTGCGATGGCGAGTCCTCCTCCTGGCCGGTGGGGGTGGTCCTTTCTCTGGATCTTGTAGCCTCGGGGATGGCCAGTGGCGATGTCGGGGCCGGAGGTGGCGTTGCTCCACCTTTCGGTGAAGAAGGCGACGTTGGCCATGACCTCTACGGCGTGTCTGTGCAGGGAGCACACGTTGGTGATAATGCAAGTCAGGTATTCGGCCGCGTGTGCGTCGGGCGGTCCTCCGGCATTTGCGTTGGTATTGTCGATGCTGGAAGATCTGTGGCAGAGTCTGCACGGGAACTCTCCATGGGTTGTGTTTGGCGAGGTTCTTTGGGAGTCGGTGTGTGTCCTCCTGCTATGAGTGCTTGGAGTGTGGAGGAGTTGTATCTGCGCAGTCACAGAGATCCGGGGTTCATGGCGCTGTCCGCGGTCGGGTTGCAGACGGGCACAGACGGGCCTGCCTCAGCCGTGCGCTGCGTGTTACCGCTGCGCAATGGCGCTGTGCTGCCATAATGTGGGGGAGGGGGGATGGAAGAGTGGCTGGGAGGCGGGAGCTGGGCGATCATGGGAGGGTTCACGGGTGAAAGCGGCTGCGGGAAAGGGGGTGAAACGCCGGGCTAAACGTAGGGAAGCAAAGTTTGGATGACCAACAACAGTGAGGCAAGTATAAGGAGATCAAACCCCAGGCAGGCACAATACAGCTAATGAGAAGTCACACAGTGAAGAAAACAAAATAGCAGTCAAAAAAATTAATGGCTCTCACAGTCCTGTGACACATGCCTGCATGACAGGTACACTGCCCATGTGCAGGCATGTGTGGCCTCAAACACATGTGTGTGGTTCATCACGACTAAGCCAACACAGGCAATCTAGCAGCAGAGTGCAAGGCCGTCTGCGAGCAGGGAGGTCTGTTCATGTGTAGAGAGGACTTACTTCTGGCATATGAACTGACCTGAAATGACAATTTGTGACTTTCATGTGTGTCACTTTGTGCGGCACACATGAGAGATACATTGTGGAAGAATGAGGTATGTAAATGTATGTGCTGGAAGGGCCACCCTGCTGTGCTCATACACACCATGTCAATGTTCAAATCCCATGTGGGCTGCACAAAGCAGGTCACGGGTACAAATCATACATGAGGAGCAAAAAGCATGTCTGCTCATTAGTCAAGAATACTACAGGGAGGTGATTGTTGTAGATTTGTGCGCTGCAAACTATGATTTCCACACCTGGGACTCGGGGCCAGCCTTTGATGCAATGGGTTTTGCCGTGTTACGCCAAACACAAGCCACAATGCACACCCCATTCACACTCAACACAGCGTGGCAGTGTACCTCATTGACAAGTAAGCGTTAATACACGTGGAATTTCTTAACGCTGCTTAGATCATGATGCTAGGCCCCTATTAACGACGCTACTTTGATGACACTCACGTTGACTGAGCGTATTGGCTGGAGGATGAGCACCTCACTTTCAATGTGTGCCACTGGCTGGTGATGGGCAAGTCACAACTGTGAGACAGATGCATTTGCCAGAGTCACTTACTGATTGGTGCACGCTGCTGACTTCCACACTACATCGTCACACTGTAGGCAAGGTAGCTGTGATACACACCCATACGTCGTTCAGCAATGAACATCATGTGAACCAGATATCCATGCCACTGCAACATGCTAGTCAATTAAGTTCAAACTCACCAGTGGCGTGTGGGTCCTCAAAGCTGTCGATGTCCCCCTGTGTCATTGGCGGACGTCCATCTGTGAGACAAGTGAAGAAATATGTATGTGTATCAGCCTGGAAATCATATGTGTCGTATTCCTCATACCAATCATCTACATGACAGCATACGCGACATTACTGTAGTGTGGCATTGCAGGTTGACTACACAGTACATGATTGTGTCAACTTTGATTGCCATTGACACCAGACCTGTGACAGCTGAGTTTTTGGACTGACAAGACTGCTATGCTTGCTTCCATGACCATAATTGTTGAGGCAGTCAGCCACAAGGCACCATTACTCCATGCATCATGATGTTCTACATGCACTTTCTACAATTGAGTAGCTGCAGGTTGCAGCAAACTGTTACACAGGGGTTGTTTGTCTATGACAATCTGGAGATGTACACTTTCCTTAGTCCATTTATCGCCATCAAATACATTTCCACGCAGAAACTATGTCCAAAGGGCAGTGTAGCCAACAAGACACAAATCATGATGCCAGCTTATTGACACTAGCTTTTGACCATCACACAGCTCACATGGACAAATCTATGGATAGTTAATGTACTCTCACACATGTCAGTCATAAACATTGATCTGCCTGCAAGCACATTATTTTACTGTGTGCCTGCAATGGCAGAACAGTGCTGAGTGTTGGAACAGCGCAGTGGATGACACAGACTTGCAACAAATGCTTGACATTGTGATGCGTCATTTCAGCTCTGATGTGCCAACAATATGCACAGACGCTCTGCGTCTCACACCTCAAACAACATCCATCTCTCACCATGTCAGCGGTGGCCCACATGTTGTTATTTTCATTCCTCACACTCTACGCAAATTGATGTGGATTTTGTATTTACCACCCTGTAGGCCTGTCATTACTCCCACGTAGTCCAGGAGGTCTGCCTCACGTGCCAGCATGTCCTGCCATCGGTGCTTCCATTGGCGCACGCTGCAGTCGCCTCCAGAGCACCATAGCATTTGCACCCGCACACGCTCCCACCTGATCTTCCGCGCTGTCACATTGTACCCCTGCAGGATACGGCCTCCCCTCTCCAACATCAGTGGCAGATAATATTTAATTAGCCACAGGAACCCCCCCAGATCCCCCTCGGACATCCTGCCCTCCCTGCCCACAGCCGGCATCTCCCTAAACACCTGTGACCCCAATGAACAAAAAGAAAACCCTCTTAACTTACCCCAACAACTATTAAATGACACTACCCCAAGACAGACACCCAACAAAATATGGCACAGGAGACTATGTAACACACTTACTAAGTACACAACACTTCACAGAGACTAGACACAGGACACAGCAACACTCAGAAAACTCTATACTGCAGCACACACCACCAACACACCTCCAGCACTCTCAACATTCACCAGCAATGTGCTCAAAAGTGAAAGTGAAAGAGCAGAACACTACTCCAGTAGACAGGAAGCATGCAGACATCACTTCCTGTCTGTTTGCAGCCCGTTTTTGAGTTAGCGGCGAAAATCTGCACGCAAAGAGTCGCAAGGGTGTCCTTATTGAGTTAGCGGCGAAAATCAGCACGCAACGAGTCGCAAGGGTGTCCTTTAAATGTGGAAAAGTGTTGCGCGATGTATTTAGACATCGGGCGTGTGAAAAAAGAGAGAAATATTATCGCTTTGTCGTGCTAGCGGCAAAATCTGCACGCTAACAGCAAATCAATACAGTGATGCACTGTCTTAGTGCAAAAATCATGTCAGAGTACTGTAACAATATGTGGAAGTTGGTTGTCACTCACTTTACACCATGCAAATGATTTTTCACAACACATGTCACCCTATCTGGCTATATTCTACACATGTCACACCATATTAGCATAGCTCACAAGTGAGCCATCACTCAGTCATGCATTCTTTGAGTGTGCTACTCACCCGTGGGGTACACATGACATAGGGGCATCACTTTCAGTCCGCTTCCAGTTGTCTGGGTACCTGCATGTGTTTAAGCTGATGTTAATGTTGCATAGTGGGTTGCGTGCGATGGTAGATGTGGGTCTCTGCTAGATGTGAGGGAGCCAGGGGTCTGTGTGGGGCCCCAAATGGTTGTCTTTCCGAGTGGAGGAGGTGTCTTCACCCATGCCTGGTGTCCATTTGGAGATGGCGTTCTGTTTGTTGTGTCAGTGGTGGTTGTGGTGCGTCTGCTTCGTCACTGTACTGGTCCACATACTTTTTGTTGAGCTTGTTGATCTGGACGTGGTCATGGCTTCCAGGCTACTAGCTACTGACACACAGATAAGTGTTTTGTACCCCATTTCACGCCCTATTTTCATATTTTACCCCATTGCACACCCCATTTTCATAATTTGCCCCATTTCACGCCCTATTTTCATATTTTACCCCATTGCACGTCCTATTTTCATAATTTGCCCCATTTCACGCCCTGTTTTCATGATTTGCCCCATTGCACGCCCTATTTTCATATTTTACCCCATTGCACGCCCTATTTTCATATTTTACCCCATTGCACACCCCATTTTCATGATTTGCCCCATTTCACGCCCTATTTTCATATTTTACCCCATTGCATGCCCTATTTTCTATTTTGCCCCATTTCACGCCCTATTTTCATTATTTGCCCCATTGCACGCCCTATTTTCATATTTTACCCCATTGCACGCCCTATATTCATATTTTGCCCCATTGCACCACCTATTTTCTGGTTTTACACCATTGCACGCCCTATTAGCATTTATTTGGACATTGCATGCCCTCTTTGCATGCCAACAACTAGCATCTCTTACCCCATTGCACACCAACAGCTTAATCTTTTAGCCCATTGCATGCACTAATTGCATCTTATACCCCATTTCACGGCCTAATTTTTTAGAGATTTCACACTACGTACACACTCCTAATGAGCTTTTTTTAGCAATTACAACAGACTACAATTGGGCTATTCATCACAGATGACAACCTATTTAGGCAGATTTACACTTAGGAGACGCAACATTTTTACATTGACTAGCCTACATTGCACCATGAAGACTCTAGTTTTACACACTTGACACACTGCAAAGCATCTCTGTACTGAGGAGACATTCCCAGCATCAATGGAGTTGTGTTCTTTTCTTTGCACATGTTGAGCAACTTCACACTTTTCTGAGTGATGTACCCATGCTGGACAGTAACATGCAGACAGGGTATGTGTGTATGAATTTTTATTGCCACACACCGTGCTATTGGTAAATTTGCTATGACAAACATTGAAGGGGGACTGTCACAATGTGACGTGCTCAGTTGAAGAAATTGTTTATGATTCTGTTCCTTCGGGCAGTCCCAGCTGCATTTGCTGTGGGGTGTGCGCCACCTGCCTCTTCTTCATCATCTTCCTCGTCTTCATCTGGTGGTGCAGGCACTTGAATCCATGGTGCTTTGGTGCGCACACATATGTTGTGCAAAACACAACAAGCCATGATGATTTTGTTTACCATTTCAGGGCTGTACAGCAGGCTTCCACCTGTGATGTCCAGGCAATGGAAACGTGACTTTAGCACGCCAAATGTGCGCTCCACAATGGACCTGGTGCGTCTGTGTGCTGCATTATACTGCTTCTGGGCTTGGGTTGTGGGGTTTCGGAGGGGTGTCATCATCCACGGGCATAGTGCATATCCTTGGTCCCCTGTGACATGTGGGAGCAAGATGAATACATCATTGGTTGTGCTGGATGTGTTGTTGGTGTAGATGGTTTTGTGGGGTGTCATTTATGTTATGTTGTATCTCATGTTAGCCATGTGTTGCTTCTGTATGCTTACACGCATGCTTTCAATTTCTATTGCCTCACTGTTGTTACTCCCTCCACCAAGCCATTTCAATTGTGTGCGCTGCTCGGTTGCATGAGTGGCTCTTCTCCTGTCTATCGCTGACACTAATCCACCCTCCTCACAGTCATTGCCATGTGAAATTTATGATGCAATAGGCCACACAAGACACAGTTCACATTCTGTTCTGCTGCTGCCGCTGCTGCCCGGCCGGCACCAACGCACAACACATGCTGTTTCCTGTCACAAGCTGACACACATCAACAGTTATGTGCCCCCTCGCATGCAGGGCCCATTGAGGGCAGGAACGCTTCACCCACACCATCAACATCATCAGACGCAACACCATCCACTCCCTGGACTACGTGCTCATTCCTGGCTTAGCCTCCAACTCACATGCGACGACTGCTCAACATACCTTGTACTCGGTGAAATGTTTGCTGACATCAGGCTGACCAGGGTCGTCACCACACTGAGCCACAAGGCAGGGCACGCCTTTGACGTCTTCTTTGCATGTGTGGACTTCGTCTAGTTCATCGACCACACTAAACGCACATGTATTGTCCACTTACGCATGCACAACCTTGTTGGTGTACCCCACGCCACCGTTTCCTACATGCAGGCCACCACTGAGTTGGTGATGCACAGTCACCGAGGGGATGCTACACACCACCATCAACAGCAACAACCACAACACTGCAGTCGTCAGCTATGTCACAAGTACACAGTTTTCTATACATGTATCTCCAACTGCGCATGCACCTTTGTCCCATTGTGCAACTGCTACATACGGCAGGCACTAAAGGCAACCTCGGTCAGCACCAACATCAGAGTTGGCTGATGCATCTGTGGACACATGTGGTGGAGCTGGTGCAGGCATTGGGATATTAGTAAACAGCACCACCCACATGGACTAGATGCTCATATTCACCATCAACAATACGCCCACACACCATACAGGTCTTCCAGGTGGGTTTCTGTGATTTGCAACAGTGATGATCTACAGCTGGGGCGTGCTATCCACAGGGGAAACATGGGTCCTCCTCCTCGTAACAAAACATTCAGCATGTGGGATCATCTGGTGGGCCATTGTCTTCAGATGTCCCCACCGCAAATTTAGGTACCTAGGCCCCATATTTGGAACCTCCATCTCCATGTACCTACTGCTGTACACAGTGGCCTGCAGCTGCTTCGCCTGCCTCTAAATTCTCCATGCAGCCTTCAAATGGTTCCCCACATTGTCGTGTGCAACAGTGTCCCACACAGTCATTGCCATCAAGCTGGCCTACATATACACACTATATGCCAACATGGGCACATCTGCAGTCAGCTTTGTCCCGACTGTCCAGCACAACACCTACACACTGGGACTTGTGTTCCTACTTTCTTTATGATTCGTGTGCCTCCATCGCACATACATGGTTCCCACCTCTCCCCACATTTGCTTAGGGGTGGCAGAGGGGCTAAGGTTGTTCTACATATCTAGCCACAGTTCCCACAGTTCCTGGTGTTATTGTGTCTGGTATGTGGTGATGTTGTTTGACATGTTGTATGTGTGATTGTGACATGTACATTCTCATGTTTCTTATTTGCATGTCTGTGATGTTGAGGCATGTGGTGTGTTACATTGGTACTTACCAACTAGTACTGCATTTCCGTATGTACCATCCTGGAAGCGCTGGTTTATGATGGACTGTTGAAAGATGTAGGAATCATGCACACTCCCTGGGAACTTGGCTACGACATTGGTGAACAGTCCGCGGTGGTCCACTATTGCCTGCACATTCATGGAGTGGGTGTGCTTTCTGTTGCGGTATATGTGTGCACTGTCCACAGGGGGCACAAATCAGACATGGGTGCAGTCTGTTGCGCCCAACACTTGTGGGAATCCGGCTATGGTGTAGAATCCTTGCTTGGTCTCAAGCTGTTCCTGCACAGTGTTGGGGAAGTGAAGTTGCTGGGGTATCAGGCTGAGTATGCCATCCAAGACAGTTGGGAGGAAGATTGAGAAGGATGCCTGTGAGACTCCTCCGACTCTGGCCGTTGTTGGTTGAAAAGTCCCAGAGGCCAACATATGCAGCTCGGCCAGCAGCTTTGTCTGTGGAGGGATGTTGGTTCTCCGCTGTGTTAGTGGCGTCAGCCTGTGGGCTATCAGGTTCAGGATGTGTTCAATGGATGTCCTTTTGAGCCTGTAGTGGGCAATGACCTCATCTGGTGTCAGGTCACCAAGGCTGAGACGTCTGCGCAGGGGCCGTCGTCGTCTTTGGCACTGCCTCGGTGGTGGTCCTGGAGGAGGTGGCAGTGGCGGTGGTGGTTGTTGACTTCGTGGGACTCCTAGCTGAATGATTAGTGCCTCCATGGCGTCTGTGGGTCTTCAGCTGTGTTTCTGGGCTGGTCTCCCTTTTATGCCTCCTTTTATCACCAGTTTTTCAGTGTTTAGAACTGTTTTTTTCAGTTCTTATTTTCCTCCAGCTAAGGGGCCTTAGCGTGAGTTTTTTTATCGCTTCGCAGGTCCAGGACATCATTGGTAATAGTGCGATGGTGTGTTAGCGACTTTTTTCTTGGAATTTTGCGAGGGAACGCCTACTTTGCATGCCATTAGCGATAATTATCACTGCCATGCACAACGATAGTGAAAAGGGCAGCTATCGCTGGATAGCTGTCGCTAACATAGGTTAGCGACATCTTGCTAATCGGGTGATAAAAAAATTGCCGCTTTAACGGGAAAAAAGTCCTGCTAAAGCGGCGATAAGCCCTTGCTAATATGCCCCCTATATTTCTTGCAGTTTTTAGACAACCCAGACGTGTGCTACAGTGTCTGCTCAATACTTAAAATATCAGCCAAAAGTAAGAAATTGATGGATGGCTGAGCCAAGGGGTTACTATGTTAATAATAGCCTTATAATTTGGATCTTTGATGCATTTTTAAGTATTCTAGTGGCTGGCTTAACAATCAGATGTATTTATTATGTGTATGAAATGGCTGTAATTTTAATATTTTCTAACTGAATTGTTTGCATTTCTTTTATGGTTTTACATAAAACTGAATAAAGATGACTTGACTGACTGACTGAGTCACCCACAGACAGTGGTTAAGTATGAAAGGACCACTGGGAACTTCCAGAATTGGTATGAAGGAAAATGAGGGAAAACACTAGCTCTATGTAGAATGCGTGGATGCTTTTTTGAAGTGGGCAAAAGTACATACTAACACCATTCATGAACAGCAATGTTAATGTCATTCTTGTCCTCCATATCCAAAGCAAAACTCTTTGCGGGAAATACCTGACAATGAAGATGATGAAAATTTGAGGTAGGGACAGACACACGTGCCAGATAGGACTGAAACAGTGACAGTTTTACAAGTAATGACTGAGAAACTTAAAGAAATACTAGTAGTGTGTTAGACCTGACACCCTTGGGTGGCAATCCCCCAAATATTTTGCCTTCACCCCTCCTGAGTTGCGGAATTCATTTTTATTGGCTTTAGGACTCTTCACACTTTACCACTGCTACCAGTGCTAAATTGCTTGTGTCCCTAAAACATGGTAAAATTGGTTTACACCTGATTGGCCTATTTAATTTTCATCTAAGTCCCAAGTAAAGTGGTACCCCATATAACCAGGGCTATTAAATTAAATGCCATTAGAGGGCCTGCAGCACTTATTATGCCACCCACTTAAGTAGCCCCTTAAAACATGTCTCAGGCCAGTCATTGCAGCCAGTATGCAGTTTTAAACTGCCAATTCAACTTGGAAAAATAAACCTTTTGCTAACCCTAAAATGTCCTTTTTAATACATAAAAGTCACCCCTAGGGTAGGACCTAAACAGCCCACAGGGCAGGGTGCATTGTATTTAAAAAAGTGGGAATGTATTTTTAAGTTTGACATGTCATGGTAGCGAAAAACTCAGAAATTTGCTTTTTACTGTGAAGCCTACCTCTCCCATAGGATAGCATAGGGTTAATTTATTACATTTAATGAGTGATAACTTTTGTTTGGTAGCAGGTAGTAACATCATGTTTAGTGTATAAGGAATTTAATTTAACATCCTCTTTAATGGTAAAGTCAGATTTTATGTCACAGTTTTGAAACTGCCACTTTTAGTATGTAATTTCCTTGTCCTAACCATTTGGTATCTGCTGCCTGTTTCCTGGGTCACATGACTAGGTCTAGTTGTCAGTTGGCCTTTGTGTATTTCTCCCAGACAGCCACAAAATAGAGGGGCTGGATAATGGCAGGATGAGCCATCCAAGCAGGTTGGGGAGTAGAGCTGCATACTGTCCCTCTTGCATTTCAAAGACACTGTCTCAGCACAAACACAAAGAACTTCAAACTAGCCTATTGTGCCCTCAGACATCCAGGAACCAGGGCAGAATGGCAGAAAATTCCAGACACTTCTGTGGAGGGAAAGCTCCAGAAGCTTCTTCCACTTCAATTCTGGCAAATAATGATGATGGATTAAACCCAGATCAGTTGACTGGGGGTGAGTGCTTGCAATGTTCAACACTCCGTCCATCATCCCCTTTGGTTTTGCTATAAAGCTAGGACCTTCAGACCCACTCTTGAGTACACTCCTGGACCTGTGGACACACAGAAGAAGGACTGCCCTGCTGCCAGAGGACCGCCTTGCTACTTGAGGTCTGCCCACCTGTCTGGGAAGGAAGACTGGACCTGCTCCCTTCATCCCAGGCTACCTGAGTGACTCTAAAGGCTAGTTAGCTGGCCTCCTGTTCTGAGCTACAGTGACACAACAAACAAGCTCCAAAGGCCTCTCTGCAACTGTCCAGCTGAACTGCTGCACTGGACCTGCCTGGTCCTCCAACTGGACCTGCCTGAGTCCTGCTACCCTCTGCTGGAGTGAGTTCCTGATCCTCAAGAAGTGCCTCCCAGGTCCTTGACCCTTGGTGTGGCATCAGTTGAGCTCCTCCTGGAAGAAAAGGAGAAATCCCGAAGTTTTGTGCTCTTCGCATCCACGATCCGGCTAGTTTGCACCAGGACCTTGCCACCTACACCGAATGACAATGTGAAGCTCTGGATAAACCAACTCTTTGTTCCACAGTGACTGCCAGCAATGACCAGCAACATGAGTGGCGCTGTATGCCCTTGGGTGCTTTTCTCACTTAAAGCTTTGAAAAAGCATATCTTCGGTTCTACTGATTGGATAGGTATCATTTTGGTGTCAAATAATGTATTAAAATGAACTATAGTTTACTAAATTGGTGTGGAATTTTTGTTGTGTTGTGTTTTCACATTATTACTGTTTGAGTGCGGCATAAATACTTTACACATTGCCTCTAAGTTAAAACTGACTACTTTTAGGCCAGGCTACTAGAGCAGTTCCTCGTGTCAGCTCCCCCTGCAACAGTTCTCCTGTCCAGCTTGCCCACAGTCTTCTACCCTTTGCTGCCTGTCCATGTGCTGCCCTCTATTTGTTCCGCCTCTGCTCGTTCCTTGCTCTGTTTTGCCTTTTCTGATCATTTTTCTGCCCTCTGTTTTGCCTTTTCTGCTTGTTTTTCTGCTCTCTGTTTTGCCTTTTCTGCTCGTTTCTTCCCTCTTTCCACCATTTTCCTTCTCCCGCCATTTCCCTCCTCTTGCCACCCAGAGTGCTGCCCTCCCCCAGGCCCTACTTAATGGAGGCCACAGCGTGACCCCATTGAGCAGGTCCTCATGCCAGCTCCCCCTGCGACAGTTCTCCTGTCCAGCTTTTTTTGCAGTCCACTACCTTCTGCTGCTTGTCTACCTGCTGCCCTCTGTTTATGCCTCCTCTGCTCGTTTCTTGCTCTGTTTTGCCTTTCTGCTCATTTTTCTGCCTTTTGTTTTGCCTTTCTCTGCTCGTTTTTCTGCCTTCTGTTTTGCCCTTTCTGCTTGTTTTTCTGCCCACTGTTTTTCCTTTCTGTTCATTTTTCTGCCCTCTGTTTGGCCTTTTCTGCTCGTTTCTTCCCTCTTCCCACCATTTCCTCAAGACCTGGCTTTTCGAATGAATCCTCTCACCCCAGCACTCCGATACCCCCAGGGGTGACAGTGCAGCGCTCTACAAATGCTGATTTATTGATTGACTAGAGTGTTAAGCACAGGTTAATTTAGAGACTTTTGGTGTTTCACCTTGATAAGGATTGGGCTGTTGCTTGAGTGGGGTTTTCACCCCCTCAACCCACAACCCAACTTCTCACACAGTGGATAAGGAGCGGGAACTGTTCATGTCAGCTTATGTGCCAATATACTTCAGAGTTATCGGGGCAGCTGACAGCTAGGAAGAATGACGGCACCTGTCAGGTTGTGAAAGCAGATGCTTTGTGGCTATCAGGCAGAAAGCTGGGTTTTAAAATTCCAAAATGTAAGACCTATTAAGAAAGCACAGGAGTTTAGTTATTCGTTGCTGAACAACCCAGGGGGAGGCTTTGTCCAGTAAACGCTGTTAGATGCTTTCTTTAGCTTCAGATGCAAGAAGCAGTACTGTTGCTGCATGCCAGTAGCAGCACCACGACAAACTACTCTTGCACAGTGGTTATGAAGGTCTTGAAAGTGTGTGACTTGGAGCACAGGCAGTAGAGTCTACACTGAGGATCAGCACAGCATCAGAAGCTACAACCACTATGGTGTGCCAAGAAGAATTAATGACAATATGACTGTGGTGATCTAATTGTTAGAAAAGCTCCCTGAGGAAACCCACAGTGCTGCCAGAGAGAACATCAAAGTGTTGTCCTCCTTATAGTGCCGTCTTGAGTAAGACTGGTCACTGCTATGGGACCCCCAGACACCCTTCCCCCCAAAAAAGGATTATAGGTGGTGGGATTTCTCTCCTGATGAGATGCAGAAGGAACCAATATACCCCATAACTACCATCATAGGACCATTCATGAACCGAAAATAGATGTAAATAGAAACAACGATTACTTGGGTTAGTCGGAGAGTAGCACAAGGGGCTAGGTCTGGATATTGCTGGTTTTTTTTTTGGAAACACAATTTTATTGAGGTTTTCACAAAAAATTAAATATACAATATACATATTTGCATGATAACACAGACTTATGTGCATAAATACATATGATATAAAATGATAATCAAATCAAAAACGCAGATAAACGCAATCATATACATTGATATTTTGTAGTACAGCAATATATGGGAGACATGAAATTAAAGGTGTTGTCGCTTCTAATCATTTATCCTGTACCTTCTAGTATCTACTCAATAAACCAAAACTTTTTACTCTTAAACTAACAATACCCTCCTCCCTCCCTTCCTCTGGCTTCCTATATAAACGTTTGCTCACGACATGGATATTGCTGGTTTGCACAGTCACTGGGCGGTGTACCTTGCCATGCTAGTCACAGCCTTTAATAGGGGACTTTCCATCTTTAGTGGTACCAGGAGACACCAAGTAGTGCCATCTTCCTCAATAGTCTTTGTGGCATAGGGCATTTGAATGGAAATTATTACATGCCAGTACACACTTAGTTCGTTTGACACCTCAAAAGGCATTTCTGAAGAACGAGAGTAAGTGTCTTATCTATTTCCTTTAATGACAAATCTGCCCTAATTTACTGTTGAAGTGTCACTACTAAAGAAACAAACTGGACCTGGGCCTGTTACCTCCAATCCTTGTATTTATATCATTCAGCTTATATCACCTGGATAACATATGGGTCTGGGCCTGTTACATCGAACATATACTGTTAGTTCGCATGCGTTACATCGCATGCTTTTACAACGCGGTCGTTACAACGGCTGCGTTGTTACAACGGGAGGCATTACATCGCAAGTCGTTTCAACGACTTGCTGTAGGGGGCGCGCTGGATTTAGGAATAGTATAATTTACTATTCCTACTCCAGTTTACGCAACAGCAGGGAAGGTGTTGGATTGTGCGCCCCCTACAGCAAGTCGTTGAAACGACTTGCGATGTAATGGCTCACATTGTAACAATGTAGACGCAGTAAAGACCGCGTTGTAAAAACATGCGATGTAACGCATGCGATGTTAGGGCTGTTTCCCGTTACATCCAATCCTTGTGGTTATATCATTTAGCTTTATATCATCTGACTAACATATGCTGGGGATGCAATGGGAGTGATGCTATGGGGGACTGACGGAGGGTCAAGAGACGTGGTAACAGGCCCTGAACATGCTGTGTTTCCATTCCATCAGAGTGGAGTGGACCACATCACAACAGAGTAGACCCTGTGGTGCTAAATCACAAAAGTATAAATTGAGAGGAGTAAAGTATGTAACGCACAATTAACACTTACATTGCTGGTTAATATGTGACTTTTAAGATATTAACATTATTTCTGCTATTTAAACACATACGTATAGTGGAATCCATGCCCAAGGAGGTACTTACATCCATTTTGCCAATGCTGCATGGGTTTAACAAGGGAATTGTGGAATTTGCTTTGTATTAATATTGTCATTTAGCCTGCAATGTGTTATAATCTATAAGACATCCCCTCCTATGTAAAAATGGGCATGGGGTGAGCCAAATTAGTTGCACCATCTACTCATTATCTATTTACCTAAATGAGTGTACTCAGGTGGTTAGGGAAGTGTAAAAAACCATTTCGTGAACATACCACAAAATGTACTATTTTGTAGGGTACCCTTATTTGAATTGTAGTTTCATAGAGTCTCCTCTGACACAATCCTTGGGCTCAGTAATTGCCTTAGAACTGATATACCCTCAACTTAAATGGGAACACTACTTTGGTAGTTCAGCAACACTTATCTATACCCTGCTTAAATAACCCCGGCATAGTCATGATTTAGTTTGACCTCTAAGGTTCCATTGGAAGTGACCTCTTCCTTCCGACCAGGACTGCAGCCACACCACAATCATGAGATCAATGGGAACAGCACAATTCAATTCTTTTTCATGCAGAGATTTCAAATACTGAATGCAGTTGAAGTCTCCGTATGGAAATCTGTGGAGAAATGAGGAATTATTCGGATTCAAGGACCCCAAATGGCCGCTTGTCCCTGTAATTCCTCATTCCTAAAGCTACCCCCACATTCCCATTTGTAATTGCCTGTTAATTCCAGTTCTACAAAGTTACCAGTCTGGAACCCCTGTAATCAATAACTCCAGGGAGCCAAAGTTACCAGTAGGATTAACTGAGCCAATCAGAATAAGGATCTGAGGGGCAAATTTACTAGAAAATGTTGGAGAACGGAGCAATGCCAAATTTGGCAGCGCCGAGCTCCGACATTTTCAAAAGGCAGGGATGCGCCATATTTACTACAATACGGCACACCCCTGTGTTTTCCCTAGTGCAGGCGCTAAAATTAGCTGCCTAGCGCCAACGCAAGCATCCTTGCACCATAGTGCAAGGGTGCAAGCGTTGCAGGGAATGATTGTTTATGTGCAGGAAGGTGTCCCTCCTGCACATAAACAATCCATAATGGCTATTTGTTACTTCTATACCATAGAAGTAGCAAATCGTCAACACGTTTTGCTCTTTCTGTGTGTGCTGCAGAATGCTGCACCCATAGAAAAAGAAAAAACGGGGAGAAATAAAAGCATTTCTCCTCCTGCGCCATTCTAACGCCTGGTCTTGCACCTCCTTGTAAATCTGGGCAGCATCAAAAAGCAATGGGTGTTGCGGAGGAACGCCCACAGCAACACCCATTGCACGCCCCTTTGCCACAGAGGACTGCAGGGGAAAGTGGCATATTTTAAGCAATGCTAAGTGGCGTAGTGCCACCTTGTGAATACCTTGTAATGACACTACGTCACTGGAGCATAAAAAAAGTGGCACTCCGGTGACGATAGGGGTTTGTAAATATGCCCTCAAGTTTGATGCTTCAGTATTATGCTTTTGAACTGGACCTAACACACTCTATATAACATAAAACAATGAATATACAGCTTATAAATCTGAAGTACTGTTTGACAAGGTCAATCTAAATGGCTCCATCGTGCGTCCATAGGCAATGTCAGCTGCAAGCTTTTTAAGTTAGTTTTTTCTTTTAGTAACTACATCCAGTGTAGTACAGTTCAATCTTTGCCCCCCAACCCCCACGCCCACGTTGTCTTTCTCAGCAATGCAGACCTGGTGGGAAATGAGTTTACCTTGCAATGTGGTTTGTAATGTCAGCTAATAATTTTTCAACATAAAACACCTTTGAGGTCTGTAACTTTTCTTCTATTGGTTTCCCTCCTGTTTCATCTCAGTCGATCTATTTTAATATATTTTGAACCTCCTAAAAATGTCAAGCAAAAGTATTAAACTTTTGAAAGATTGGACAAATGTACAATAAATGGCCCATGTAGTATGTGCGAAATTTGAGATTAAGTTTCCTGAAATTAAGATGGAATGATGGCATTTTCTTACAGCTGGTGCTGGTTTATTCACACGTTGAAGGTTATTGTAATGGCCTCTAGAGAATGATTTGTAATATAGAAAAACATTCTTTAAAGCATTTGTAGTACAGAGCAAATGCCTGCCATTTTGCATCTGGAATGCTTCATTGCTGTCTGTGCTATTCCTTCACAGTGATTCTTTAAAGTAATTTCTAATATTGTTGACATTTTAGTGACTCCATTCCCCAGTATGCCTATCTTTTGCTTAGTATATGTATACACGCATGGGAATACTTAAGGGCTATCAAATGCGGGTGCAATCGTTCAGAGCCATGTCGACCACCTGGATATGTATTCAAATAGTAAATCTAAGGATTACACATTTTATAATGACTGTTAACACACATATCTTTGATGCGAATTCATTAGACATTTAAAGTGTGCTTTTCTACATTTCAAATGAACTTTCGAGAGCCCAGTTGTCATGGAACTCAAGTCACAAAAACCACCAAGGGTAGCTGATGAGTCATCATGGACCCTTTGACCCACACTGACATCACAAGACTGAGTGAGGCTAACCCTGGGCGTAGTTCGCGAAGTAGCGCAACGCGAAGCTACGCGAAGTGCACTTCGCACTACGCGTGCTACGCGTAGCACTACGCGAACTGCGTAGTGCGCTGTTCGCAATGATTGCACAGTGCCGGATGCTTGTCCGCCCTGTGCAATCATTGAAAACGGCATCTTGCACAGTGCGAGCTGTCTTTTACTGCCGCTCGAGTAGATTTTTACTCGAGCGGCAGCTTTCTCAACGCGGACTGGTAGTTTCTCATCGCGAGCGGTCGCGAGCATACGCGACCACTCGCAATGAGAAACCTGACCTCCCCGCGTTGAGAATCTCGCCGGGATGTTTATTTTCCACGCTCGCAACGAGGAAAAAGTCTCGCCGGGATGTCATTTTGCTTGCTCGCGGTCGCCAACTTGACGTTGAGGACCGCGAGCAAGCAAAAAATGACCGCTGCACTACGCTACGCTACGCGTGTTTGCACTGTGCTACGTGCAATTCGTGTAGTGCGAAGTAGCGCAAACTTCGCAAACTACGCGAGCGTAGCGTAGTGGTTTGCCCAGGGTTAAGTGAGGCACTGTCCCTCCCTTATCCGGAAAAAAGCTTTCTGTTTGCTGCTACTGAGGTAGGGAGTGGAAACTGCAGAAAGTAAACAAGGCTTTGAGGCGCGTGATTACTTTCTGTTTCTTCTGATGAGTTCAGGACAGGTCTCGTCAGACCGGAAGTAGCAAGCAAGCGCCAGAGTTTACAAAAGACAAGTGAATTCGAAGTTATCATTTACAAGTATGCTACTTAGAACCCAGCACAATCAGAAAAGATTATGGTGCATATTTAGAGCTTGATGAACAAGCAGTGGCGGCTCTTCCGCTAAGGCAGAGGAGCGTCGCTCTACTGCTCGCAGAGCAGTGTAAAAAAATAAAATGATAACAACAGAAGTTATTTCTGTTATTATCATTTTTTTTTTCAGCCAGACTGGGCGGGGCTGGGCTCCTGTGACGTCCGGGAGGAAGAGTGGTTGCTGCACACTCCAAAGTGCTCATGACTGCTTGGACAGCCCTCTCGGGCTGCCCCAAGCAGTCATGTGCACTTTGCATGTTCCTCACCGGGCTGCATTAGACAGCCCGGTGAGAAGAATGCAAACCCTCCCAGGTCCCGTCTGAGTGCCGAGCTTTGGCGCTCAGACCAATCACAATGCTGCATTGCAGTGTTGTGATTGGTCAGGGGAGGGAGCCTGGGAGCTTCCTAGTTCCGGAGGGATGACACGACAGAGGAGAGGTGGCTGCGGACTCGGCGAGAATGTAAGTAAGTTTTTATTTTTATTTTGTAATGTCTCCTATCCCCCCCGTGCGACCCCCCTCCCCCGCCTCTCCACTTTCGTTCCCTGCCGGCCCCTACTGTGAACAAGGTATTTAGTGACAAACCCAACAGAGTCCGCCTACCTTATTTTAGAGATGGGCGGATCATAAGCATTCCGTTAGCAGAGCCCTCGTTGGCTCAGTTGATGGGAAGGTTACTCTGATGGGCCAATGGAGTAGGGGCCATTGCAGTAAAGCCATCACGCTACTTGCTCTATTTAAAGCAGACTGTGTGATAGCTGTTTTTTCCTGTCCGTCACCACCAGGAAAACCTGGCAGTGGGGGAGAGAAAATTAACAGTACTGATCCCACACCCTGGAGAAAATTCTCCACTCTGGGAGTTTGATTCTGAATAGCAAAAAAAGTTAAAAGTTTGGTGAACAGCCATGAAAACTGAAGATGGTCATCCACCAAACTTTTTGTTCAATGAAGGGAACTACAGGGACAAGGTTCCGTTCAAGGAACAGAGAAGACTGCTGGACTGGAGGTCATCTCTAAATTTGACAGACGGAGTGCCATTGGGATGGCGGGCCTAGGGCCTGATTTATACGTTGGAGGATGGTATTAGTACCGTCACCATGATGGAATACTTTTCACCCACCATGGCAAGGGTCTCCACCTGCCACATTTAAAGTTCTCCACTGTTCCAGTGGTCATCTCTTGCAATTACAGGACCCACTTTCATGGGGGTTCCTCTAAATGTGCCGAAAACATTGCAGTTACCTCAACATGATGGTGCACCACGGCACACTTTAATTTTCTTTTTTAATTTTCAAAAACAAAATCCCAAAGCAGGATTTTGTTTTTGGAAATAAAAAGGATGGACTCCCTTGCCATGGAAGTTTTCTCCCATGGTGTCAAAATCATTTAAAAGCGTTTACTTTTACATACTGCCACATTTTAGGTTACTCTGTCAGACTGGCGGAGAGGTATGTAGGCAGCGGAGACAGAGTAGTCTCCACCATCTGTATATCATGGGGGTGGGCAATTAGGTTGAGGGAAAGAGTACTCAGGCCCTTCATGCTCTCAGCCAGACTGATAGAAGCAACTCTATCCATCAAAGTGTAAATCAGCCCCTGTGTTAGCATAGCTGAATAAAGATACAACTGACAATCTCCATAACAATTTGAAATCTAGGTAACATGGGGGACAGTACAAACCGCCTATTTATTAGAGTTAAAGTCAGACCATTAAAATGACAAAATACTGAAACATGCAAAACAATAAATTAAACACTGAGGGACAGATTTATCAAATAGTTGTGTTGATAAATCTAGAGTAGCGCAACGCTGAACAAACCACTGCTTTCTGTTACTCTGCCCCAAAGAGGCGTTTCATAGGTGGAGCGTGGGTGTTCTCATGCATCCACCCATGGATTTTGGTGCATTCCCAGATTTACCATTACTGGTAGGCCTGGGAATGCCTCAAAATGCTATGCCTCCCTAGGTGAGGCATAAAGAGGAGAAATATTTTTATTTCTCCTAATTCTTTCCTCTTTCTATGTGTGCTGCACACTTCCTGCACAAAAACAATCTTGCCTACAATGCAGGAACCCCTTGCACCATGGGGCAATGGTGTCTGCATTGGCGCTAGTAAGCTAAAAAGGGTGCAAGTGCAAGAAAAGGACAGGAATGCACCGTATTATGTTAAATATGGTGCATTCCTGCCCTTTCGAACAGTGCAGCAAGGTGCTTGTTGCACTGTTCTGCGCCGGGTGAAGCCTTAATAAATGAGGCCCTGAATTTATTATAAAAATCAAGTACCCATTAAAAGAGACTCCTAACTAAAATGGATCAAGAGAGAAGAGAGAAACTGCAAAAGTAGACTATTTTCAAAAGTAAAAAGCAAATCTACAGAAAATTGAAACATTTTAACTTTTTAATGGAAAAAGTATTGGTGTTAGAAGAAATGTGCTATCTTGTCTATGGCATGAACTAGGATAGTTGGGGAAAAAGCATAGAAATGAACATCTAGAATTGTGAATGTTCCTCAAGCATGTTACTAATCCCCAAAGTAATCAATAAGTCGGCTCCTCCATAACCATGTGATTATCATTTTATTTTTTAGAAGGCTCTGAAGGTGCGGACGGGGCTGCCCACAGATAAGGGGGAGGAGTGGTGAGCACTTTCTAAGTGCGCATGACGGTTTGTGGGCAGCCAAACAGACAGCATGTCTCCTCCCGGCTGTATTGTAAAGCGTGGGTGGAGATCATGCACATGCTCCCACTGCCTGTCTGAGTGCCGAACCATGACGCTCCGACCAATGATGACGCTACTGTCATGCTGGTGACAGCAGCGTCACTATTGGCTTAGGGGAGTCTGCTTCCTGCATCGACCGAAGAGGATGGCGGAGAAGCGGCAGGTAAGTGAAATTTAATTTTTTTCTTAATCCTTCCCTGCCTAATCCCCCACCCCCCACCCCACCACTACTGCCCCATAGCAACCGCTACTGTAATCAATAGCACTAAAAGGTCTGGTGCCTTATTAACGAATGGGGACTTTTCCTTGATTTTTGCTTGAATGCACTTCTGCTGGGAAAAACAGGTGCAGCCTTGGCTAAGTAAAAGAAACTTGCACACAGAAGAGAGCAGTCAAGCAAACCCAATAAAGTGAATAACTCCCGGCTTTATGTTTGTCTGCAAGAGCCCTGTTGACTCCTCCTGAGCAGGGCTCTGAATTCGCCATGAGGGTAGCTGCAGTCACGAACCCCACTCACATAAATAGTTCTCTTAATCCCAACTCCATATGGCTGTGATTCAGTGAGTCACTGGGTAGTTATTAAGATAGCAAGGTCATTGTTACACTGTTACTGTTAATGCAGAGGCCACCACAGCCTTCACTTGGAAGGGGGCTAGTGACCCCAAAACACCAGTTTCTGACTACATTGCTTTATGGAGGGGTTTGTCACAGGCGAGTCACATTTTCAGTCCCTCTCCCATAGAGCACTACAGAGAACATCACCTCCAGGGTGGCACACACAAAATATATTCCATAAGCCTTTTTTATCCTTATATATGCTTCAGTAATCATGTATTTAGCTTGCCAATGCAAGGTCATGTTGTCCATATGCATGCTTCATTAACATGGAGTATGCACACAGTTACAGAAATTCTGTTATTTGTATGGAGTCACCCTCTAGGGCAAACAAGGGAGGAGAGCCCCATCAGCATTTAATTAGTACTACCTTTGTACACTTGCAATTGGATTGCAAGTACAGTAGGGACATAGTGAACAGATGTCTCTTCTGTAATGCCAAAATGCAACAGAAGAACAGAAATTGCCATTCATGAATATCCAAGAGAGTTCTTGCAACATGAGCTGACCTCATCCACCAATGCCATCGGTGCCAGCAGGGTCGGTGCACGTCCCATCTGTAATACGCAAAACAACCTCACAACACGCCAAAGAAAAAAGTGTTGCTTCTTTTATTGAAGGTAATGCAGGTTTTAGGAGGGTGAGCAGAATGCCGTAACCCTCCCGGAATTTTCGGGCGGCTGATAGGGTCCATAGGCAGAGGAACATCATGATTGGCCTGAGGGTGCAGGGACAGGGATTTCCATGTTGCCTTTGGTCTCCTACAACTAGTTTTGGATGTATTTTTAGCCTTGGTAATTACACCCCGGCTGACAGGGAGACTCCTTAGGATCTTTTCTCTGTATTATTCAGGTCTGTGGCAAGTTTGTTAGGTTTTTGAGGGAGCGAGTAATGGCAAAGCAGGATAGCATGCTCCAGGCCCTGCAAGTGCTGAAGGATGCAGAATAATTTTACCTATTGGCAGACTGCGCCCTGATACAAGCAGGTGGGCCCTGGGTGAAGCACCTGAAGAGGCGGTCAGAGGGTGGTATAGCAGCAGCTGTGCTGGTCTCCTCTTAACCGCCCGCAAGCTGCAGAGGAATGGGTAAGTGGAGGTCAGGGGCAGCGCAGCAGGCTGGCCGTCAAGAGTTGCAATACCCTGATGTACTTAGGTGGGCAGGAGGGGGTTGTTAATATTGATATTGATGTACGCAATGATACATGTGTGCATGAAAATGAAATCGAATCACTGTTGTCGAAATCACTTGATATGACCTCTCAATCAACCCCGAGTCAGAAATATCTGGTCAGGTGGGCCCTGTGACTTAGGCCTGAGGCAACTGATTGACAGATCACGGTTGGGGTGGCATGTAACCAGCAGAACAAAAGCGCAAACAGGAAAAACCCAGATTAGTCCCACAGATAGGCAACAACACCACATTGGCCTGGGGAGATAAGCCCCAATAAAAAACACATGGCCCGATGGGGCGCGCGTTCCCAAAACTCCATGAAGTTAGGAACACTCAGCCAATCAGGACATAGCACACACAGCACACACAGTGATCACCCGCTTCCCATGCCACACATCTGGACACACTACCCACTGGCCCACATTGTGTCCACGCAAGGTCGAGAGCCACCTGCATTTTTTATCAGGTGCAAATAATTTATGATTTTATGACTAGGCCCACGCTCCTCTCCTTAAACCGGATCTATGAATTGGTTTGTGATTCTCCAAGAAATCTATATAAAAGCGCTCAAAATAATTGTACTTTGAGTCAGTCCTCAGACCGGTTTCCTTAATGCTGTACTCCCGGCCTCAGTGTTTGATTAAACCAACTGTTCCTGTTTTGCTAAACATCTCTTGTCTTTCTTTTTTCAAGGTAAATTCATATTCAAGCAACATTTTGGTGAGTCAGCCAGGAGAAATTTGGTATTTGGAACCCGACTGCAGCTGAAGAAAAGGATCCCACTCTGACAGATTCACATCTGTGCAGCAAGGAAGGTGAGCAGGTGCCACAATTGATTGAAAGTTCTGCTGAATTTGTGGGGCAGAGTCCATCCCGAAGCTGCCGTGAGTGGGTAAGAGACCACATCTGATCCTTAGTCCCAGCATTTGGCGTATGGCAAACTAGGAAGAAGTGCAAAAATGTAACTTGACCGCCCTGCCACTGACAGAAATCTGACATAATGCCTATTTTATTTGTCCTAACTGAGTAGTCCTAACGTGGCCTCAGAGGTGATCCCGCGGTGGTCACCTTTCTTCGATAGCCAATACGCTAAGAAAGGTAAAGGTTGTAAGTCGCTTGGACTGCTGGGCATGATACAGATGGTACACTTGTCCCCTGGGTGTGATACAGGGGTGAGGTCTCACCGCTTGGACTGCTGGGCATGACACAGATGGAACACATATGCCGTGGGTGTGATATAGGGCCAGCACCTTGATCTTATTTTTTAGTCTAAAAGGATTTTCTCAGCGCTACCAGTTTCTTAACACTATTGGTATCTGAAAGAAGTGAGAAGTGTTATTTGCTTGGACCACTGGGCCTGATACAGATAGTATGCTTGACCACTGGGTGTGATACAGGGTGTAATTAGGATATTAGGGAACATTTTGGCCTTGGAGATTAGGTGTAGCTTGTGCTTGGCCAAGGAGGGCCTGTGGTTGTCAAGTTATTCCTCATTTCCACGTAAATCTTTATCTTTGTCCCTGAGCCGATGTTGACAGACTATCAGGCTCACTTAGTCCTGTGTCCTCGCAAAGCCTCCCCTCGTCATTGGGTAGCATGCACCAAGCAGCGGGCTTAGGTATTTTTTGACAGTCATCATTTTTTCTGTCAGTTTTTTCTCTCTTTTCTTCACTGTGGTTATCAACTGATGAATTCTTGATGTCGTAGTGTAGGTAAAATGTTGCGACTGCATTTTTGACTTGAATGTTTGTTTTGTTAATGACTCAACGTTCTTATGAAGGTACCTCAAATTCTCACAATCGTTTTTCGATATCTGCTATTTTTATGCTGAATTCACATGTTTTGGCCTAACAATTGCACTTTCTTTCAGGTTGTGACCCTTCATATGTATGTTTTGTTTGTGAAATGTCTAGTCTGATGCATCTATGTATATAGTATTGAGCTCGTAGAAGTAATTTTAACCAGTAATCCCCGTGTATTTATTTTCCCAGCAATCAGCGTAGAATCTAATATTATTTGATCCTGAGAAGCTAGAGCCCAACAGTCCCATAAAACGTTCCCAGCTATCATGGAGTCGCCGCTTAAGCACATGCAAAATAAGTTCCCCACAAATGTTAAAAAACGTAGCAAGTATTGCCACGAATTGCACGCACACACCAAGGCACACACATTCCCCTGGCCAGAGAGGGGAACCTTCGACACTGACATAATTGAACACACGAGAACACAAATTCGGACCAAATATGTAGGACAAAGGAAGACCAGAAGAGAGGCACTGTTGGAAATACTGGGCACTCTTTAAAGGAGGCCAAGACCGACAGTCCTATCATAGAATTCATAAGCAAGGTGTCCGTGCCTCCCCCACTGTACGTAGGAATGCAGGTGCTCTCTGCGATGCCTCCCCACATTAAGTTACACCAATTCACCAGTCAAGGGAGCCGGAGTATCCCCACCAAACAATGAACTACTAGATCCAGACAAGGGAGGCCAACAGGCCACCAGGCCCAGACAATCCCAGCCTCTCCCCAGTCCAGTGCTAGAGCTCCCGGAAACTCAACCCCCCGTCTACACCCGTTCAAGCCATCAAACTCCAGCGGCAGGGAGAACATGCACTCCCACCCATCTGGGTGAGCACACTCGGGGGCCAGACGATGAGGGGGGAGCCACAGGGTGTGCTCAGTCAGCCGAAGGGACAACCAAAAGTGAGTTTGAGGGCAAATTCCTACCCAGTAGAACAGTGCCTAGCTCAGAACGAAGGAGGCAACCCAGGTGGGAGTTGGAGGAGAGACATGAATTAAGGATGGAGAAAGAGAGAGCTGTCACCCAGGGAACAAAATGAGAGAGCAGAGCAGCACGATCTCCACCTGAGGAGAGCGGGGGTAGGTATAGCACATCGAGCGGAGAGGAGTCTGAGGCAGGACTAGAAGGGATGCTTCTGCTTGGAGACCAAGCTTCATCAGATCATCAGCATAGGAGAAGGGCTGACCAGGTGATATGGGATCAAGGTAGCCTGGTACAGATTCAATTAAAAAGTAGAAAAAATAACATGGCACTTTAATGCACACACAAGGAACGCAGTAACTAAGACGTCCACCACTCCCCTGAACTCGCTGTGTAGACAAACTGACCCCAAGGGAGACAGTGACTAGGTTTGAAGTTAAGACCTTTGTGCAACTATTTTGTTATCTGCTAGCCCATTGGACCGAAAGGGAGGGCCAGTATGCTAGACCCTGGCCAAAGGAAGGATTCTTCAAACTAGAGAAGATGGCCATTGAGAAGGACTGTATCCAGTATGAAGGAAGAGATCCCAAGTGGAACTTCCTCTACATGCAGGGTTGCCTAAGAAAATGGGAGTGCTACGTTAGAGCGAAACCAGCAGCACTGCCCCAAACCAAAATGTGCCCGGTTTTGCAGAAGGGCATATCAGGGACCATCTATGTGCCATGGGCCCAGATGGATAAGGAAGGGCTCAGAACCAAACTGCCGCCATTGATTGATGGGGATGAGAAATGGATCTCATATTTTGAGAAGAACACTGCAGGGAAAAACCTAGCAATTGGTGATGTCAAAAGTTTGCTAAGCATTCTCATCAGAGAGCAGACTAACACAGTGTTTGCCAAGCCTGCATCCCAGCAGTCATGCTGACAAACACCGAGCATGGTGGGGCCATGTTCAATTCATACAGGCACCCAATATGGTTGGCCCTGAGGAAAATATTCCCTGATCACCCAGATGTAGGAGGATTGTGATGGCTGAAAGTATGAAGCATGAGGAGACCATTACAGACTGTCTAGACAGCATGAAGGAACGATGGGGGACCAGAGACAGGCCAGCTATGGACCGATATGGGCCCCCAGGTCACATTCTTGTACAAAATCCTCAACAAGGGGCTCCCCACCAAAATACAAAGTGCATTGGACAGCCAAGTAGGGGTAGTCAACAAACCCTGGCAGGAAATACAGGCTCACATATTACATTATTACAGAAAGAAACATGAAAAGGACAGGGAAAAACAGGAGCAAGCCCAGAGAGACACCGCCAAGTTGGTCCAATACAAATTGAAGAAGACCTCCCTAGAGGGGGCCCCGTTGGCCGCCAACATATGAATGGCACCAGTCTTGAAGGGGACTCCACCACAAAACCCCAGAGGGTTTCAACTCAGTTATAATGGAAGAGGTCAGGGAGGATGACAGCAGCCGACCTCAGAGAATGTTATTATTGCCACCAAATGGGCCACATGGCCGACCAATGCTGCTTAAAAGCATATCATGAGCAGAGATCAATAAATCTGGGCCAGTCCCCGTAAAATCACCATCCTCAAAACCAAGCCCAAGGTAACCTGAATACACCTTAAGCTCAGCCACACGGAAGTCAGACAGCAACTGCACCACCGCAACAAGGAGCAGGTGGTTGGTTGAATACATGTCAACAGCAGCAACAGACAGGGATCCCAGCTCAACCAGGACTGCAGCATGGAGGGGTAACTGTCTGGGGAGGCAATGCTTTTATGCAATCGCAAAACCCACCTATGCAATAAGTTCAAAACCCATGATGCAGAACATACACTTCAGGCATTCCTCAAAACACATTTCAAAATAAAGACTAGTAAGAAAACATTAGGAAATTCCAAGCCTTTACTTGTGTTTGGGACACTCAGGGCTTCTGTATGTCGTGTTGATCAGGAATCTGCACTGGAGTCCGCCATTCAGGTGCCTGCAGGGGCCTAGACTCTACTCTGCTGCTGACCCCCAGGGTGGGGTTGGCTGGCCACGCCCCGGGTAGAGGACAATCTGATGAGGGGGCAGGGGGGTTCCCCATCCAGTGCATAAAAGCAATCACCCAAGTTCCCTCACCCAAGTCCAGTTGGGACAGGTCCCGATTACTAGATCGAAAGGACCCCATTCTCGGGCATCCAGCCCAGGACCAAAATTCCTTCATGGCATGTGGTCCCAACCACAGCCATCAGCCTTCCGGCCAATGGAGGCCATTTCTTCGTTCCAAAATGAACCAATGTTTCAGTGTCGGGAGCCGGGATTCTCGCACACTTGGGATGATAAAGACCACATAACGTCTGTAGCACATGCATAAACCTTCGACTGATCGCAAAAGCTCCACATGGCACTGAGTCAGCAGGGATGTTCACCAGAACATTTGGTTGTCCAAGTCCATTACCCGTATCGGGCGAAATTTGACAAGGTCTCACCTCGCACCGTACTCTCCATTTAGCAAATATTCTGCCTCTTCCTTTCCCTCAAAGTTCTCCTAACATCCAAAGCCTGCTCACCTGGTCATGTCCCTCCAAAACTATGAAGGTGGTGTATCGCTGGTTGGAAGTCCCTGGCTACAGCAAGCCTAAAAATTCTGTGTTGGGCATAGCCGAAGGGAGAGGGATTGCCAGGAAGGAAAGCAGGAAGGAAAGACTCTGCAAAAATCCATCACAGCTCCGTGCAAGGTATTCAGAAATAGGCTCACCACTGTATCTGGCCTAGCGATCAAACTGACATGCACAAGACCTTACATACATCTCCTAGGGGAGCAAATCAGTCCAATCTCGGACACCGCCACTTCAGAAACACATGGGGCCATGGGACAGGTCTCTGACCCCTCTGGTACACGACAATAGAAATAACAAAATCACATGAGAACCTGGGAAAACACCCAAGATACTAGCAAAAAGAAGTCCTAAGCTAGCCCAAAAAGAACCCTCTAGACAAAGGGCATGTTCAAGACATCTGGCGTTGTTAGGGAGGGTCCCGCTGCACACTGTGTGCTGTGACTAGAGGAGTATGCATGTGACCTCAGAGCAGACTGAGATCACCAACAGCACCTAATTTTTGCACACCCCCTCTTTGAACATCACCCCATGCACGTATTGGTCAAAAGGCACGCCACGCAATTCCTCACTAGAGAAGGTAGGATATTAGATGTCTAGCAACACCCATAAGACGTTAGTTAAAGAACCAAGACCATCCACAAGCACACAACAACCAACCTCTAACAAAATACACCCTTTTCTTTCATGGTGAGGAGGGAGAACTGATGACCTGTAAAGCAAGAATTAAGACGACCCATGAATAAACAGCCATTGTCTTAAAAAAAGCAGACACCCCATTGGGGGCCACCTTCCGGTGCCTCACTAAAATGAACATGCATGAATGTAACAGCACACCCCTAACAAAGAAAGGCACATGAATCCCCAAGAATGATTCATGATGATACATAAGGATCCAAATGTTTTCTGAACATAACCAACAAACAACAGCTCTTATCCAACAGGTCTACAATCGAACCACCAAAGGGCACCACCCTCAGTGTGGCCCACCATCTCTTCAGCGACCGCTGCCATAATCCTAACAAGATCCAAATGTGCAAGTCAAAGACCTCAAACTTTTATCACAAACTTTTTCCACCAAACTCTTTCGAACCTTTCCAAAAAAAGACAACCCCCAATCACTGGAGGGCTACAGACATCTTTCCTGGATCCATCCCCATGACCTACAATGTTCAACAAGTTATGTATTATTGTACAATTGTATACCTACTGTTTACTGTGGGCGTGGCCACATCCATACTTTGCCAAAGATATGCCTAGTCAAATGGTGTCCATCCCAACATTGCACAGTGCTTGCGTAGGGACCTCTCCCATGTCTCTGAACACTGAACCCAACACTAGCATTCCAGATGCACTACACAGCGGACTCTTACACAACACATGGTATCAACACATGACTGCCGTTGGCGCCCAGACATTAACCAGGTCATGTTATGTCTACTCACTAATACCACTTGCAGTAGGTGCAGACAGGCATTACTTATCCCAAGAGACAGCTTCCAAAAAAGTAAAATGCCTTCTCCACCTGTGCCTATGTAGGATTAGGGCCAAGGTACAACCCAACAGACTACAACCCCATAGAGTAGTAGTGACCATGACCCATTACGAGACCAATCCCACAGCACTTTACTGCTTCACCGATTGTAGCGAGATTCAAACAGAGCTAGATAGGATGCGCAGACGAGGCACCATAGGGGAGGACTTTCCCAAGACTTTCCAGAAAAGAGATTCTTGGAGGAAGCAAAGCCACAACACCATTGCACAAACATGTCCGCGCCAGCTTCCATCTGTGGGACCAGGGTGGCCCTTAGCCTGTCTGGTGCAATCTTCTTTTATAACAGATGGATGCCGGAAATGGAGTTCCAGTGTAGGGCCATCCACCTCGATGATACAAAGGGAGATGAGTCTCGTAGGGGAGGGTTAAACACCAGCATAGATAACCAGGGTCAGGAAATATGGGACTCCAAGATATATAGGTACAGAAGGTTGGAAGAAAGGGGCTATCCCTGATTGTATGGAAACTTACACTGTATTCCTTGTGTTTCAGAGGCAAAGGAATAATTCTACTCAGCACAAATGAGAACTGAACGTACTGGACATGCGATGGGGCACCTCCATGCTGATGGATATGTACTGGCTGTGCGGAGAGCTTGCCTACACTCAGTCCGCGAATGGTGTGGCCTGTCCTCCCTGGTCACCATACACACCCCTATCCAGGTCATTCCTGGAGAAAATCGGTCAAAGTTGTACCAACATCAGCTACAGAAGAAAACAACTCTGTTGCATCAGGCTAGAGAGAAAATAACTGCTAAGTATTTTGGCTGCGCTAAGTGAAAGGACATTCCAGGAGAATTCAGAATGTTTTCTGACACAAATGTCAATGGGGGAGGGTCCATACCTTTCTTCACCATGCAGACAAAAGCAAATGCCCGCTGGTTGCAAATAACCAGATGTGAAATGATGAAAATGATGAAAATGATGAACAGTACTGAGCTCATCCTTAATGCAATCAAGGAAGAACTAAGAGCATCCTGCCTCATGGTGATGCAACATCGGTATGTGTTGGACTTGATGACCGCAATGGAGGGAGGGGTGTATGCCAATATCGGTGCACCCTGTTGCACGTTTATGCCAGGTAATAATATGAACAATGGGACTCTGACTCTTGCCATCCAAGCACTGCATTGTTCACTAACCTACATATGTAAGGAGGGTGGTGCCCCTAAGCAGGACTGGTAAATCAGTTGGTTCTCTTGGCTCCCGCAGTGGCTGACAGGACTGTGTACGTCATTGCTGCCTATTTTCATTTTTGTACTGTTTATGTGTGGTTTCCTACAAGTGGGAGTTTCCTGCTGTAAAAACGCAGTCCTCAAATTGGGTAGGATGCAAATAAGTAGGTAAGTAGTAATAGTTAAAACTGAAAAACGACAAGTCCCTAATAATGTGACTGTCATGACGTGTGGGATAAATGATGTAGTTGAAAATTCAACAAGGGGGGAATGGTAATACTGATATCAATCTACACAATGAAACATGCATGCATAAAAACAGAATTGAATCACTGTTGTCGAAATCACCTGATATGACCTCTCAACCCCAAGTCAGAAATATGTGGTTAGGCAGGCCAGTGACTTAGGCCTGAGGCAACTGATTGACAGATCACAGGTGGGGTAGCATGTAGCCAGCAGAAAAAATGTACAAAGAGGAAAAACCCAGATTAGTCGCACAGATAGGCAGCAACACAATGGTCCGGGGAGATTGACCCCAATAAAACACACATGGCCGGAGGGGCGCGCATTTCCAAAACACCAC
This sequence comes from Calotriton arnoldi, assembly GCA_963921515.1. Lineage (NCBI taxonomy): Eukaryota > Metazoa > Chordata > Amphibia > Caudata > Salamandridae > Calotriton > Calotriton arnoldi. Next base: position 35,258 of record CAWUFW010022496.1, on the reverse strand, counting down.
AAAGTTAAATGCTACATGAAGTTAGAAAAACTCAGTCAATCAAGACATAGCATACAGAGCACATGCAGTGATCACATGCTCCCCATGCCGGACAACTGGACATATTACCCACTGGTCCACATTGTGTCTACGCAAGGTTGAGAGCCACCTGCATTTGTTATCAGGTTGAAATAATTTATGGTTCCATGACTCAGCCCACATTCCTCTCCCTAAACCGGATCTATGAATTGTTTTATGATGCTCCAAGAAATGTATATAAAGTCGCTCAAAACAATTGTACTTTGAGTCAGTCCTCAGACTTGTTTCTGTATGCTGTACTCCCGGCTGCAGTGTTTATTTAAACCAACTGTTCCTGTTTTGCCAAACGCCTCTTGTATTTGGATTTTCAAGGTAAATTAATATTTGAGCAACAGGGTTTAATGCAGCCCATGGTGTGAGAAACACCCGGGCTGCCTCGAGTGCTTTGATGCGGGTGGGGCCTGTGGGGAGGACTGAGGTCAGCGGAGATGATGAGTTTGGCGGGGCAGCGAAACCTGGGACAATCGACAGGGCAAGTAGGAAGGGTGACAGAGAGCTGTGGACGTTTTGCAAGGTGGAAGTTTGATGTTTCTCAAACACACTGATATCAAATACAAATCACAAGCATATTTTCAAGATGATGGGGTACATCTCTCAATTTTTGGGGTGAAGCTTTATTTGATGGAAATACGTAGCATTTTGGCAGAAATGTTGCATTTGCCAGTGGGAATGTAAGTGCAAAATGTGGGGGGTGGGCCGAAAAACTCAAGGGTTTTTCTGGTGGCGGGTTGGTACACAACTTTAAAAGTTATTGAAGAAATGTTTGGGCATGTTGAAACCCAGTCGAGGTTGCGGGGGGAGTTTGTGAATGGAATGCGATGGCAGCAGGGCTGCATGCATGAGGTTTGAATGCAGGGATTTTGAGTGAGGAGAGTTGTGATTGGAATTTAGCAGTTTTGTTGTCAAGGGTTGTTTAGGGGGAGGAGGATGTTGGTTAGTTATGAAGTTGTATATTGTGGCTACATTGATTTAATATGTAAGGTGGAGAACCAAGTTTTGTGGGTTTAAAGCTTGTGCACCTGTTTCATTAAAGTGTCCTTTTGCACACTATCATGTAGTCAGTCATTCTTCGAGATGCTGTCCCACCCGATGTGGGTTTTGGGGGTTGGGCAGCATGCCCTACCCTCCCGGAATTTTTGGGAAGGTTGTAGGGTCCATATGCAGAGGGGTGTTATGATGGGCCTGGAGGCACGGGGTAGGGGTTTTCCATGTTTCATTAGGTCTCTAAGAACTAGTTTTGGGTGCCATTTCTGCTTTGGGAATTATTCCCCGGCTGACAGGGACACTCCTTAGGATCTTTTTTTCCCACCCACCAACCATAAACTTAGTTTTGAGGAGACAGGTGCATAAGGAGAGGGGTTTTTTTGTAGGGGAATTTTGTAGTTATGTTTGTCGCTTATTTAAACAGCTGTTATAGTGGGTTGGTACACAACTTTAAAAGTTATTGAAGAAATGTTTGGGCATGTTGAGACACAGCCAAATTTGCAGGGTGTAGTTTATGAATGGAAAGAGATGGCAACAGGGCTGTATGCACGAGGTTTGAATGCGATGATTTTGAGTGAGGAGATTTGTGATTGACATTTGGTTGTTTTGTTGGCAAGGGTTGCTTGGGGGAGGAGGATGTTGGTTAGTGATTAAGTTGTATAATGAGGCCACATTGATTTAGTATGTAAGGCAGAGAGCCAAAGTTTGTGGGTTTAAAGCTTGTGCACCTGTTTCATTAAAGCGCCCTTTTGCACACTATCATGTAGTCAGTCATTCTTGGAGACTCTGGCCCACCCGAAGTGGGTTTTGGGGGGTGGGCAGAATGCCCTGCCCTCCTGGAAATTCCGGGCAGGTGGTAAGGTCCATAGGCAGAGGGATGTCATGATTGGCCTGGAGGCGTATGGGAGGGGTTTTCCATGTTGCCTTAGATCTCTGCCAACTATTTTTGGGTGCCAATTTAGCTTTGGGAATTATGCCCCAGCTGACAGGGACACTACTTAGGATCTTTTTTTTCCACCCACCCAGCCCCCCCTAAACTTAGTTTTGATGAGACAGGTGCATAATGAGAGGGGGTTTTCTTTGTGGGGGAATTTTCTGGTTATGTTTGTCGCTTTTTTGAACAGTTGTTTTGCTGGGTTGGTACACAACTTTAAAAGTTATTGAAGAAACGTTTGGGCATGTTGAGACCCAGTCAAAGTTGCGGGGGGTAGTCTATAAATGGATGGAATGAGATGGCAACAGGGCTGTATGCACAAGGATTGGATGAGGGGATTTTGAATGAGTAGAGCTGTGATTGGAATTTGGTTGTTTTGTTGGCAAGGGTTGCTTGGGGGAGTGGGGAGGAGGATGTTGGTTAGTTATGAAGTTGTATGTTGTGGCTACATTGATTTAATATGTAAGGCGGAGAACCAAGGCTTGTAGGTTTAAAGCTTGTGCACCTGTTTCATTAAAGCGCCCTTTTGCACACTATCATGTAGTCAGTCATTCTTGGAGATGCCATCCCGTCTGACATGTTTCGGTGAGAACGCCTTTGTCAAACTTGCATACAATGTTCTCCAATACCATTAAGTACAGCAATAAAACCAAAACAGTAAACACAACGAAAAGACTTCAAGAAATAATCAGTGACTGGCTTCACAGTGTGATAATTCTGTCCCCAGGATTTCATGAGTTACAAAATTAGTAAATATAATATATTAACCAGGCATTTTTGGAAAATACTAAATAAACATTAGGCACAAGTACATCCTAAAACAGAATATATATTTTCAAAAGTGCTCGCAATCACATTATCCAGATGCAATAATCATGAAAAGGCGACTACAAATGCTAGAGAGAAAATTGAAGGTGTAAAAACAAACATATTTTACTAGTGCATAGTGAAATAATTATGAATTCACAAAAATTCATTCAAAGTAATTCATTACAGAAATATATTTGAAAGACGTTTTGTCAAGCTCATACAAAAAGAAAACCATCTGAATATATTTGAATTTTCCTGCACTGTTTTCATTCGGATGTCAGACAATGAAGAATTGCATAGACATGAATATAAACATCATCGCAGCACACACAATTGCAAGATATCATCATACAATTGTTTACCAATTTTCCCTGTGACCAGTTTCTAACCTCTGATGAAAGCCAATGGTTTACTCTCAGCATTGGCATTTAAATGTGGTAGCGTTTGTCTGTATGCCAGTAAAATGCTTAGAAATTGTCTAAAAAAGCAGGATTCTGCTTAACATGGAGTACCCAAAGGACATCTCCAGGACCTGGTAGTCACTGAGACATTATTTTGGAATGTCTGGGAGTTTGGAATTTGTTTTTAAGGCGAGACTTCAAAGGCCCATGCAAGTGTCTTCATAAGATCTGCCATCTTGTCTACAATACTGTATACTACCCCAGAGAATTTTCAAAGCAGTTGCAATCCCCTAATGTGGAATAGTTTGTATTTTCTTTTGCCATGCTATGAAAACACAACCAATAACACCAAACTCCCCTGCTTATCTCTGGAGGACATATTTACCTTACTCCTCTCTCAAACGGTTAGAAGAAGGGTTACAAGATACTACCGTCATCACTTTTACCCTAGAGACCAGCCCACAAGCACCAGATGCCACTATGCTAACCAAATAGACACACACAAAAATAAGGTTTCTCTGCAGGAAAGCCTATAACTTCAAATCACATCCCTTTAACTCTTCTTACACAAGTGTTGGGAATGCTCAAATGACTGGTCCATCCTGGGAACCCTGTAACTAGCAGATGTTTTTAGGCAAATCGAAGGCTGGGAACTCATTTGATGGAAGATGCTGTGTCATAGAAGAATCATTCAACATATTAACAGCATTCACAGTTTTCTTAGATTTTTCTTCATCTTTCAGGGCGAAGGGTAAATTGATATTTGGTGGACTGATTATGAGTCCGGTCCAACCACCGCCGCGCCAGCGGTCAGACCGCCCCATTGCGATATCGGTGCTCGGACCGCCATTGCACCGCCGCAACTGCCAGCGGTCAGAGATCCCTGGTGGTGGTACGGCAGTCTTGAGGCTGCAATATGCTTGGCGGGACTGCTGTGGTCCAGCCAAGCATATTACGAGTTTCCTCTCCACCATGGTTTTCATGGCGGTTCCTCCTCCTCGAAAACCATGGAGGAGAGGAAACAAAGTGGGCCCTACAGGGCCCCCTGTTGCTTCTGGGCCATGGGGTGAATGCAGGGGTGTGCATGTTGTGGCTCCATGTGTGCATGCACCCCAGTACCTGCATGGCATGGACTGCACCAGTCCATGCCGTGCAGGTACTGCCTTTGAGGTTCCTATTGCAGTGCCTATTTCATAAGCATTGCCGTGAAAATGCCAAAGAACTGCCCGCCAGGGAATGAAAAAGTAATAATCTTGCGGGTGGTGCGCACACAGGTTTGGCGTGTGGGCTCGCTCCAGGACCGCCAAACTCGTAATCGGGCCCTTAGTATTTACCTGGTTCATATAAACTCCTCTGCTGAAATATGTGTGTTATAAAGGCTTGGATAGCTGTCAGAGACAAGAAAACAGAGGCAGGTGAGAGAAAATGGAACACCTAAGTTTCCCACATAGATATATCTGCCCAACTATGTTCCGCCTAGAGGTATTGATGGCTGTACTGAAACCTAGATTCTTTCCTGTAGGAGTTTCTCCCTATCATTATACAGAAAACAGTTTATTATCAGCAAGAACCAGACCACCACAAAAAAGTATAAATAATGACTATGCTAGAGAAATAAAATTATATTGAATGTTTCATGGAATTTTTGGAACTTCATTGTCTTGTCTGTGAACTGTCAAGACTAATTGCAGGCACTAGTAAATTAAAAGCTTTGAGTCGGCCTATAACTATTTAGAATTCAGTTAATGCCTCAAACAAATGTCCTTGTGTCCTCAAAAGACATCTTTCAACAAAACCACAGCCAGAAACTTCATAAAGAAGAAATTATCAAATAAAAAGTTCCTGAATAGGGAAACATTAAACCTAATTTTTAAAGGTGTAGTCAGACCTAAAACAGTTCTTCCCTGTGTGAAAACTCACAACTGTGTACACTAGGTCACTTTACATCACTTTTTCTCCTGGATTTTATCATTCATTGATCCATTGGGAGAGTACCTCAAATGTTGGTATCCTATACCACAGGTTTTCATCTTTTTTAATTTTTTTTATTTTATTTAGAATTTTATCTCATATGGTCATAACAATCAACGCTACTGAAACCAAAAAACCTTATTTATTATGGACACTAATTTAAATGTTTACAAACAATACTTTACAAAGTGTTTTACAATTCCTATCATCGATTAAAAGACATTCGGTGGCATAAGCAATTCAGTCTTTCAAAATTATGGGGCTCATTAGGATGGCGGAGGGACTGTCACCGCCGGGCCGGAGGTGGCGGTCCCTCCGCCATCTGACTCCCGTTTCCCCCGCCACATTAGGATGGTGGGGGGAATCGCTTTGTGACCGCGGCAGTCACAAAGACCGCCCTCCACGCTTCCGCCACAGGCAATCGTCACGATTGCCTGGTGGAGCGGTCAGCATGGGTAGAATGGCGGTGGTGCCTAGCAGGCACTGCCCGCCAGATTACAATGCTGACGTCAGACAGCCTTTCCATGGCGGTGGAACCGCCTTGGAAAGGCTGGCGGAGGCTGGGTTTGGGGGCCCGTTGCGGGCCCCCTCTGTGTGGGTGGAGGCTGAATGTGCACTGGGGGGTACCCATGGAACCCCCCTACATTTCCATGCACAAGGTGGCAGGCACCGCGTGGTGCCTACCACGTTGTGCATGGAAATGCACTTACTGGCATTTTGGCATTGCGAACGGAGCTGCAGCCAGCAGCACCGTCCGCAATGATCAGGGCCCTCGATGCGCCCGCCATAGTGGCAGGCACATCCTAATACACTCAGCGGGACTGCCGCCTTACCGGCGGGCGGTCCCAGAACCGCAACGATGGCGGGCGGACTGATGTCCGCCCGCCATCGTAATGAGCCCCTATGTTCCTTTCTCAGCCCAGAAAACAAGACCAGCCATTTCTATGTGTGCCAACTAGGGTCTCCTGTACACCCTGTATTGCACTATCATGTTCATGTTCAAGCCGGGCATTTGACAAAAAGTGGAGAACTTACTGAGGGAGAACCCTTCCCTTACATTGTATACTTGATGGATATCAGCAGGAACACTATTCTAAGCCTTCTTTAGGACTAAAGAACAAACTTGTAGACCAGAGATTGTAATGAGTGCCTACAATACAATTACACATCACTTGATTAGGACTAATTAATATGAAAAATCAAAAATTAAATAAAGATTTTTTATTAACTTCACTATATTTGCTATTTAGGGCACTACTCTTTGAAGTTCTCCTCCACTGCATCTATGGAAAATAAAGTACATAGGTTATTGGTTTGGCACAGTTAGAATTTATTGCGCAAGGGTCTGTTTTATATCTGGGCTTACCTCTAAAATTTAGTTTATTGATTTCTTATTGCAAAACGTTTTCTTTAGTATTTTCTGTTAGCCTGTATGCAGTTTTGGTTACGTCACAGATCCACTGAAATTATGTTTTTTCTTTTTAATTATTTTGGTGACAAATCTGCTCAATATTATTGCATGGAAAGTTTCATCTGGGGTTAAGAGGGGTTCCAAAACAGTATTTTACCCATTGGAATTTTACTTTGCTCTGCAGAAAAAAACAGCTGAACAGGATTACACAAAACTTGGAAGTAAAACAGTACACAAAGAAGTGCATTTGTTTGATTTGACGTAAATCCAGTAATTCGTTTTTAAGAAATTATTGTTAAAAGAAATTTTGTCAGGGTGGCCTTGAAACAGTTAAAACTTTAGTGATTTCTGGCCTGTTAGCCTGAGGAGTGGATAAGAGAGGATTTATTTTGCTTTTTCCGTCATTTATTTCAGGTTTGAGAATCCAATGCTTGGTCCGCAGATCCAAAGCTTTTTATAGCTGCCCATAACAGGGAAATATCTATTACAGTTGCCATTAAAAGATGCAAAGCTCTGTCCCTAAGTCCTGGAAAAAAGATTAAACAGCCAGAAGGGGCAGGGGGAGGAGAATCAACTGACACACTGCTTCAGAAGGGAGACCCCAAATTGGCACAACCTCAGAATAAATAAGAATAACATGCTGCAAGAATCCTGAACCCAGAAACAGGGTTTGTGAAACTCTAATGAAATTGTATGTCAAAATATTTTGAGCAACATTATTGTGACACAAAACTAATTTGTCAAAAATTCTTATACAGTTCCTACGAATTAAGTAGGACTGTGTATCTAGACAAAATAAGCTTCAAAATACCATACCATCAGAGAATGTTGGCCTGGTTCCTAGCTAGCTCACTGTGCCCTAACGGTGTCCGCCACAGGCAAGGGTGGCGGAGTGCGGCGGGGGAGTCGACAGATGACGGAATAGGTATTATTTATTTATTTAAATATACCTATTCCGTCATCTATTGACTTCCCTCTGTAGGAAAGTAGGATCTGCTTCACATGGGTACCCCCACTTTTTGCTGATGCTTCACTGTTTTTCGACATTAGTCTGGCTGGGGCCCTGCTAATCAGAACCCCAGCCTAGCTGCTTCCTCTCTAAAATGGTTTCCATGTGCCTTAGGCACATCACTGATTGGGATCTGGAGTGCCCTTATAAGTCCCTAGTATATGGTATACTATGTACCAAGGGCATAGGTACCTCAGAGGCCTGCCAGGGGCTGCAGCATATATTATGCCACCCTGGAAGGCCATCCAAACTGACACCACAGGTCTGCTACTGCAGCCTGGGTAAGGTGGTGCATGCACCCCTTACTGTGATATAGGTTACCTATATCACTAAATACATACACACATATAAACCTATAAGTCACTCCTAAGGCAGGCCTTATCAATCCTAAAGGCAGAGTGCATGGTTCCTATGTGAGAGGGTGCCCCTGCATGAGCAGGGCCCCTCTGCAGCATTCGGAGACCCTTCTCTGATGCTGTTTGTAGTGCAGCCTGACCATATACTCTTAAGCGCATTATAACCTCGCGTTAAATGCTAACTTTGGAATGGCTGCACCTAAACATGTCGTGTTTGGTGTCAAACATCTTGGAATACTACCCCCCCGCCAATTCTGGCGGCGGGAGTAGCATTCCACCCTTCTAGAGGAAAGACATGTTAACTCTGGCTAGCCCGGTAACTTCTTTCCAAAGCCCTGGCATCACAAAATGGATGCTGCTGCCACAGACACGAGTCTGGCCTCCTGCTGCTGGACGAAACTCCGGCAGGGAGGCCTGGACAATAGGTTTCCTGTCCCAGGGAGGTGTGACCACCTCCCCAGACAGGATAATGTGTATTGGGGCTGGGCGGGAGCACTTTCGGGTGCTTTGAAGTCCTGCACTGGGGGCACACTTGGTGTCCCTGTGCATACCCCAGTTCAAACCGGATCAGGGGCTTGCAGCCCCTGCTTTGGCGAGAACTGGACAAAGGAAAGGGGTGTAGCCACCCCTCTGCCCTGACCCACCCATAGGTGGGGCCACAGAAGTAGTCCAACCCCTATCCTTAGTATAAGTATAGGAACCCAGTCCTTAGGACTTTAGATTATCCCTGGACAAAACTCTGAAACTGAATCCTGGACCTTCGACGCTCTACTCACGATTAGAGGACAGAAGAATCTCCCTTGGGGTCAGGAGTGACTCCCCTGCTTGGCAGGCACCAAAGAAGCATCTGTCTGGTTCGCATTTCTGAAGCTCCGTTGGACGCCAAAGTCATCGCATCACCAGAGGTGGATTCTCAGACTTCCCCGAGGCTACCCTGAGTCCCCAGCAAAGCTGAGGCCCGTGGCTATCGAGGGTGACTTGAGACCGTGACCCCTGGACACCGAGCACATTTGCAAGTGCCTCCTCTTCTGGGTCTTCCCGGAAGTCATGCTTTGGGCTCCGAGTAGCCCTAGCCTCCAGCACCAACTGCATCGAAGATCACTGGCCTCCACTCCACGAGTGTCCTGTGAGCCAGATCCACGTGCAGTGTCTTGAGGCTCCTTTGCAGTCGCTAGCCCGTTGGCTAGTAGCCCTTAATGAAGGCCAATCCTTTTCTAACTTGGTATCCTGGTTGCTCCAGGCCTGCCCTCACTTACCCTTGCTGGGTGAGTTCCCCAGACCTTGCTGGTCTGCACCATCGACAATCTTCCTCTGCATCAAGACTTGCCGTTGCTAAGGCTTGTTGGGTCCAATCCGGTCGCCGACACCTCAGCACTCGACAGACATTGTGTACCAGCCGGAATCCTGCTCCTGGTTGCCGACAACGCCTCCTGGACCTCGTGGCTGAAGAGTCAAGACGACCGTCAATGCACCTGAAGCACTCGACATCGGTGGGCATCTGTCCATCGCCTTCCTGGTCACTGGCTAGTGACCCAGACTCTGTCCCCTCTGCTTTCAGGTTCTTCAGAACTCCGATCCACTCTTGGATCCACCCGGACACTTTCCACTTGGTCGCCAGCAGCACTTTGCAGCAGATCGCCATTCAAATCGACGACGAAACCCGACCCCGAAAGGCACCTATGTACCCGGCTTCCCTGGGTGAAGTAACACGAGTACTCCGGTGCTCCCATGGGTAGAGACTCTTCAAAGTCCTAGATCTCAAAGGGTTTGCTCCAAGTCCTCCTTTAAGTGTCCCTTTTCTCTAATTTCCCGATCACGAATTTCTCCATAGAAGTCAACGGCGTATCGCGGTTGTGTATTTACACTGCACGCGTCCCCGTGGGTCCCCTGTGTCACTACCTTGGGTGGTTCCTTGTGGTCCAAGCACTTCTAGAGGCTCTAGGCCTAGTGTCTAGTTCAGTCGTGGTTCTTATACCACTTTATTGGTATATGGTTTGGTACGCCCCTAGGGCCCAAACGTGTATTTGTGCTATTACTGTGTTTAAATAACTTCTAACTTATGTACTTCGAACTCTAGCCTCATAAAGAGACTAGAGGGTGTGTTTAGAAATAAATACATATATTTTGAATATATACCTGGTGTGGTGCTCTTTCATTTGATCACTCAAGAGATTATAGACTGGTAAAACAAGCTGCTTTACATTCCTTCAAGACTTAGCCTGAAGGCTGCTCTCCATAGCTACCACTAGGATAGCTTTCAATAAGGTTGTCTTTAACCTATCTCCAATAAGGGGTTGTTTGGACTGGTGCAAGGTGCCCACTATAATTAGTGGACAGCATATACCAGGCCAACTTCTCACATTGGTGTGCAGCGTGTGGGATTCCAGCTTGCTATTGTTTTACCAGATAATCTCAATTGAATTGATCAACTGAAAACCACTAAAGGTACCTAAGGTACATATAATTTAAGCTTAGAATACAGTAAGTTCTACTGAACTTAGAGTTGTGTGTTAAGGGATAGCACACCCTTTCTACAACTCAAGAGAGTTTAGTAGGCCACACTAGAGTAGGTAGTGCATACACCACACCACACTAGTAATGTCTTTAAGGGTAGGATCTAAAGAATCCTTGCAGGAAGCCACTGAGCTTCCACCCTCCAAGTATGATACACTCCCATTCTTGGAATTGAGAGCTTTATGCAACTTGAGAAAAATAAGGACAGGCCAAAGTCCCACCACCCAACACCTTAAAGAGTTGTTGGTGGCTTATGACCTTAGTAAGCCCTTGGGGACTGAAGGGGTAGGAGCTGAGGGTGGGGCAGATGATGAGGATGGGACCAGGGGTACCAATACCCCCAGCCCCCTCTGAAACTGGCCAGGAGGGCGACAATGGCCCTGACCTGGATAATCCAATCCCTCCTGAGGAAGATGAAGAGGATGATCAGAATGATGCCCTCTTTGTCCCCCAGGAAGGATTATGAGTGTGCCCAGAAGGTCTAGGTCTCCTTCTCAGGAGTCTAACCACTCTGGCACCTCCATAGGGAGCTCTGTCTCATCTCATAGGAGGGAATCCTCTCATGAGAGAAGAAAGAGGCTGGTTCAATATGAGGAAGCTCAGCTTGAAATCAAAAAGAAGCAACTGGCTATAGACAGGAGTCCCTAGATCTCTTTAGAGAGAGAAGAAAGTTGGGACTAGAGTCCCATGGTGGCAGCCATGTCCCTAGAGATAGGGAAAGGTCCTATGACCATAGGAACCTGAGCAAGATTGTCCCTCCCTATCAGAATGGGGATGACATCCACAAGTGGATAACTGCTCTAGAGAGGGCCTGTAAGGTACAGAATGTCCCTCAGGAGCAGTGGGCAGCAATCTTGTGGCTCTCCTTTGCAGACAAAGGTAGAGATAAGCTCCTCACTGTTAGAGAGGAGGATGCTGATAATTACAAGGTCTTGAAGAGTGCTCTTATTGATGGGTTTGGCCTAACCACTGAACAGTACAGGTTGAAGTTCAGAGATACCCAAAAGCACAGACTCAAGACTGGGTAGACTATGTGGATTGTTCTGCCAAGGCTCTGGAAGGCTGGTTGATGGGCAGTAAGGTGTGTGACTTCTCAGGATTGTACAATCTGATAATGAGGGAGCAGATTCTTAATAACTGTCAAAATCAGCTGTTGCATCAATACCTGGTAGACTCTGATCTGACCTCTCCCCAAGAATTGGGAAAGAAGGCAGACAAATGGGTCAGAACCAGGGTGAAGCAGAAGGTACAGAACCAAGGTGGGGAAACCAAGAAGCAAGATGCTAAGAACTCTGAAAAGGGTGGGGAGAAGGGTAAAGATCAAAAGTCTTCATCAGGCCCCCAAAAATCTTCTTCTGGTGGGGATTCACAGTCTACCAAAGGGAAAGGCCAAAGAAAACCATGGTGCAAGGTCTGTAAGCAAAAGACCCACTGGACCAGTGATTGCACCAAGTCCAAAGACTCCAGTCCAGCACCCACCAATGCCCCTAAGGCACCTGTTCCCCCTAGTACAGTTGGAGGGAGTGCTCCAGCCAAGGGTTTAGTAGGGTTCATCCTGGGTACTGAGTTGGGCTCTGACCTAGTCAGAGAACTGACTCAGGCTGTGTTAGTCTGTGATGGAGGCATGGATGTGACCTCCACTGTGAGTCCCAGTAATCTGGGCAAGTACAGACAACAGCCTTTAATCAATGGACGTGAGGCTTTGGCATTTAGGGACACAGGGGCAAGTGTCACAATGGTGACACAAGACCTTGTGAATCCTGGGCAAGTTATACTTGGTGAGATGTACCAAGTGACCAATGCTAGCAATGTCAGAACCGACCATACTCTGGCAGTTGTTAACTTCTCCTGGGGAGGGGTAACTGGCCTTAAGAAGGTTGTGGTAAGTGCAAACCTACCAGTCGAATGCTTGCTTGGCAATGACTTCTGCTTGGGCAGAAGTGGAGCTCAGGACCCATGCAGAAATGCTGGGGATCCCTGCAGATGTGTTTGCTGTGACCAGGTCACAAGCCAAAATTTCTAGCACTGAACAGGCCTTGGATTCTGGAAGAATGGACCAAGTGCCTTCCAAGAGGAGGAGTAGTAGGGTTAAGGCAGTGCCTTCCCCCTTGGCTCAGGAGGAAGATCAGTCCCTTGAGGGGGATGATCTCAGTCCTGAAGAAGGAACTGTCCCAGAGGAACTTGAACCTGACCAGGTTGAGTTCTTGGGGACAGGGGGACCTTCTAGGGCAGATCTGAGCCAGGAGCAGCAGAGCTGCCCCTCCCTTGAACCCCTCAGACAGCAAGCTGCTGCTGAGGCTGCTGGGAAAGCTAGTGGTCCCCATACAAGGGAGGTGCCTCAGAAGGGGGTTGGTTACAGCCCTTTTGAACTTCTGTTTGGCCACCCTGTGAGGGGTCCACTGTGCTTGGTGAAGGAAGGATGGGAGTTACCTCTCAAGCCCCCAAAGCAAGATATAGTGGACTATGTACTTGGTCTCCGCTCCAGGATGGCTGAGTACATGAAAAAGGCAACCAAAAACCTTGAGGCTAGCCAGGAACTTCAAAAGGCCTGGCATGACCAAAAGGCTGTTCTGACTGTTTACCAGCCAGGACAGAAGGTGTGGGTGTTGGAGCCAGTGGCCCCAGCAGCTCTCCAAGACAAATGGAGTGGACCCCACACTATTGTTGAGCAGAAGGGTGAGGTCACTTACTTAGTAGACCTAGGAACACCCAGGAGTCCCCACAGGGTTCTCCATGTCAACAGGTTAAAACCATATGTGGACAGGGCAGACATGGGCTTGCTCATGGCTACTGATGAAGGGCAGGAGGAAGAGAGTGACCCACTCCCTGACCTGCTCTCACAGAACCCTGACGATGGGTCAGTTGATGGTGTAGCCTTGGCAGGCAGCCTCACTACCCAGCAACAAACTGATTGCAGGCAAGTCCTCAATCAGTTTAGACATATGTTTTCACTGACACCCAGTCAGACCACCTGGTGCACTCATGAAGTGGACACTGGGGACAGTCTGCCTATTAAAAACAAGATTTATAGGCAACCTGACCATGTCAGGGACTGTATCAGGACTGAAGTCCAGAAAATGTTGGAGTTGGGAGTTATTGAACCCTCAGATAGCCCTTGGGCTAGTCCAGTGGTCCTTGTATCAAAACCTCACACCAGTGGTGGAAAAAGAGAGATGAGGTTTTGTGTGGACTACAGGGGTCTCAATGCAGTCACTAGGACTGATGCCCATCCAATACCCAGGGCAGATGAGCTCATAGATACTTTGGCCTCTGCCAAATATCTCAGCACATTTGACCTAACAGCTGGCTACTGGCAGATCAGACTAGCTGATACTGCAAAGCCCAAAACTGCATTCTCAACCCCTAGTGGGCATTATCAATTTGTGGTGATGCCCTTTGGTCTGAAGAATGCACCTGCCACTTTCCAGAGGTTGGTGAATACAGTTCTCACAGGTCTGGAAGCCTATAGTGCAGCATATCTAGATGATATTGCTGTCTTTAGCTCCACCTGGGAGGATCACCTGGTCCACCTCAGGAATGTTTTACAGGCCCTGCAAAGGCAGGCCTGACTATCAAGGCCACTAAGTGCCAGATAGGGCAGAGTCAGGTTGTGTACCTGGGCCACCTTGTGGGTGGAGGCCAGGTTCAACCTTTGCAGAGCAAGATCCAGACCATCATGGACTGGACTGCTCCCACTACCCAGACTCAGGTGAGAGCCTTCTTAGGCCTGACTGGGTACTATAGGAGATTTGTCAAGGGGTATAGATCAATAGTGACACCCCTGAATGACTTAACTTCTAAGAAAATGCCCAAAAGGTTCAGTGGACAGTTAGCTGTCAAAAGGCATTTGATGACCTGAAGCAGGCCATGTGCACTGCTCCCATTCTGCAGAGTCCTGATTACTCCAAGAAGTTCATTGTTCAAACTGATGCATCTGAATTGGGGGTAGGGGCTGTACTGTCACAATTGAATGAAGAAGGTCAGGATCAGCCAGTAGCTTTCATTAGCAGAAGGCTGACCCCTAGAGAGAAACGTTGGTCAGCCATAGAGAGGAGGCCTTTGCTGTGGTCTGGGCTCTGAAGAAGTTGAGGCCATACTTGTTTGGTACACACTTCCTGGTTCAGACAGACCATAAGCCCCTCTTATGGCTAAAACAAATGAAGGGTGAAAACCCCAAACTGCTTAGGTGGTCCATTTCCCTACAGGGGATGGACTTTACAGTGGAACATAGGCCTGGGAGTAACCATGCGAATGCAGATGGACTCTCTAGGTATTTCCACTTAGAACATGAAGACTTAACTGGGCAAGGTTAGTTTAATGTCCCTACGTTTGGGGGGTTGTGTAGGAGAGTAGGATCTGCTTCACATGGGTACCCCCACTTTTTGCTGATGCTTCACTGTTTTTCGACATTAGTCTGGCTGGGGCCCTGCTAATCAGAACCCCAGCCTAGCTGCTTTCTCTCTAAAATGGTTTCCATGTGCCTTAGGCACATCTCTGATTGGAATCTGGAGTGCCCTTATAAGTCCCTAGTATATGGTATACTATGTACCAAGGGCATAGGTACCTCAGAGGCCTGCCAGGGGCAGCAGCATGTATTATGCCACCCCTGGAAGGCCATCCAAACTGACACCACAGGTCTGCTACTGCAGCCTGGGTAAGGTGGTGCATGCACCCCTTACTGTGATATAGGTTACCTATATCACTAAATACATACACACATATAAACCTATAAGTCACTCCTAAGGCAGGCCTTATCAATCCTAAAGGCAGAGTGCATGGTTCCTATGTGAGAGGGTGCCCCTGCATGAGCAGGGCCCCTCTGCAGCGTTCGGAGACCATCTCTGATGCTGTTTGTAGTGCAGCCTGACCATATACTCTTAAGCGCATTATATCCTCGCGGTAAAATGCTAACTTTGGAATGGCTGCACCTAAACATGTCGTGTTTGGTGTCAAACATCTTGGAATACTACCCCCGCCAATACTGGCGGCGGGGGTAGCATTCCACCCTTCTAGAGGGAAAGACATGTTAACTCTGGCTTACCCGGTAACTTCTTTCTGAAGCCCTGGCATCACAAAATGGATGCTGCTGCCACAGACACAAGTCTGGCCTCCTGCTGCTGGATGAAACTCCGGCAGGGAGGCCTGGACAATAGGTTTCCTGTTGCAGGGAGGTGTGACCACCTCCCCAGACAGGATAATGTGTATTGGGGCTGGGTGGGTGCACTCTTAGAGTGCTTTGAAGTCCTGCACTGGGGAGCAAAAGGCTCCTCTGTGCATATGCCAGTTCAAACCAGCTCAGGGGCTACCTGCCCCTGCTCTGGCGCGAAACTGGACAAAGGGAAGTGGGTGTAGCCACCCCTCCCTTGACCCTCCCATAGGTGGGGTCATAGAGTTAGTCCCTCCCTGTTTTACTGGTTAAAATGGGGAACCCTTGCCACAGCAAGATTAGATATCCCTGGACTAAACTTTGAAACTGAATCCTGGACCTTCGACGCTCTACATCACGATTAGAGGACTGAAGAATCTCCCTTGGAGTCAAGGAGTGACTCCCCTGCTTGGCAGGCACCAAAAACGACAACGACGGTCGCAAACTACGCCGCTCCCGCCGGAGTCCGAAGTCCCTGCAGCCCAAGAAGTGAATTTCCTGACTTCTCCAAGGCCATCGTGAGTCCCCAGCGAAGCTGAGGCAAGTGGACCCCACGAGTGACGAGGAACTGCGACCCCTGGGTACCGTGCACTATTGTCGAGTGCAACCCCTTCTCAACATTCTACGAACTTTTGCTTTGGATCACGTGTGGTCCCGGCCTCCAGCAGGAATCCCTCCGAAGATCAGAGGCCTACATCATCCCAAGTGACCGTGGGCCCCTGTTGAGTGATTCCGCCCGAGGTGTCTTTGCGATCCCTTGCCAGCCGGCTCAGGGGTCCCCAGAAGACTTTCTAAAGAAACCAAAGGGCTCCCCTGGTTGCTCCAGGCCTGCCCTAACTTACCCTCGCTGGGTGAGTTCCCCAAACCTTGCTGGTCTGCGCCATCGACTTTTCTTCACTTCCACAAGATTTGCTGTTGCCAAGGCTTGTTGGGTCCAATCCGGTCGCCGACACCTCAGCAAGCAGCAGACGTCATGGTACAGTCCGAATCCTGCTCCTGGACGCCGACAACGCCTCCTGGACCTCGTGACTACGGAGTCAAGATGACCGACGACGCACCTGAAGCACCCGACATTGGTGGGCATCTGCTCATCGCCTTCCTGGTCACTGGCTAGTGACCCAGACTCTGTCCCCTCTGCTTTCAGGTACTTCAGATCCTCGATCCACTCTTGGATCCACCCGGACACTTTCCTCCTGGTCGCCAGCAGCACTTTGCAGCAGATCTTCATAGGAATCGACAGCGAAACCCGACCCCGAACGGCACCTATGCACCCGGCTTCGCTGGGTGAGGTAACACGAGTACTCCGGTGCTCCCGTGGGTAGAGACTCTTCAAAGTCCTAGATCTCAAAGGGTTTGTTCCTAGTCCTCCTCTAAGTGTCCCTTTCCTTTAATTTCCTGACCGCGACTTTCTCCATAGAAGTAAACGGCGTATCGCGGTTGTGTAATTACACTGCACGCGTCCCCGTGGGTCCCCTGTGTCACTACCTTGGGTGGTTCCTTGTGGTCCAAGCACTTCTAGAGGCTCTAGGCCTAGTGTCTAGTTCAGTCGTGGTTCTTATACCACTTTATTGGTATATGGTTTGGTACGCCCCTAGGGCCCAAACGTGTATTTGTGCTATTACTGTGTTTAAATAACTTATTACTTATGTACTTGAACTCTAGCCTCATAAAGAGACTAGAGGGGTGTGTTTAGCAATAAATACATATATTTTGAATATATACCTGGTGTGGTGCTCTTTCATTTGGTCACTCAAGAGATTATAGACTGGTAAAACAAGCTGCTTTACATTCCTTCAAGACTTAGCCTGAAGGCTGCTCTCCATAGCTACCACTAGGATAGCTTTCAATAAGGTTGTCTTTAACCTATCTACCATAAGAGTCGATTTGGACTGGTGCAAGGTGCCCACTATAATTAGTGGACAGCATATGCCAGGCCAACTTCTCACAAACACGATCCTAACTATAACTACCCAGTGGCGATGGCCACTGGGTAATAAGTGATTTATTTAACTATTTTTTTATTTATGTAAAATATTAAAGTGAAAAATAATAATATAGTTACAAAACACTTTTAAAAAGCAATGGAAATATACATATATAGATATGTGTGAGTATCTCTATATACATACATACATATATGTAGTCTATATAGTCTCTCTACCTCTCTCTCTCTCTCTCTATATATATATATATATATACTTTTTGCATGTAAGAGTTACCTAACATATACAAATTGTATATGTAACCAAATTTAAAAATGAAAGTTAATATAAAAATAGTTGTAATTAACATTGTGTAAATATTGACATATTTATTAACCTATTAGTATAATATATATTATCTACTGGCGGTCGCCAGTAGATAGTTATAGTTAGGACCTATTTTCCATAGGAAATCCGCGACATTCTATTTGAAATAACGTTGGCGCCGGTTGACGAATCTTCGCGAAAGTTTCCAACTTGTTGGGGCGCTCCAGTCCGCTCCTATCCTGAAAGTCTCGGGGTGATTCGTCAAGCGGGGGCCGAGAAAAAAGGGGGGGTCCCAAAACGTGTTTTCCCCATTCATTTTTCCATAGGAACCTTTCATCGCAGCTACAGCCCGAACTGCTGAACGGAATTACACCAAATTTGGCAAAGAGGTAGCCCTTGGTTCAGTGTCGTGCCTTTTGCTTCAATGGTGTAAATCCGTTCAGTAGTTCCTTAGAAATTTGAAAAAGAAAACACATATATATCTGGGCGGAGCCTAACCACACATGTCATCGTGAGATCTGATTGGCTGTCAGCACTTCATCCTGGAATTGCTGGCAGCCATCTTGGGACCAATATAATTGATAGTACCCCATTGAAATTCATTGTAGTGAATCAAAGATTTTGAGGGTTACGAAAAGGAGAACTATAAAGGGTGATAACAGATTTTAGTTACATTAGAATTCATTTGTTGATGGTACCATACTCATTTCAGGAATTGTGGTGTGTTCTAAGGTGATTTTACCCTGTGAAAAACCTTCTGCTGGGATATCATGAATCATGTTTGAGAGAAAACTATTTTCACATGCTTGTCCCATAGAGTTTTGGAAGGTGCTCCAGAAGCTAAAATGAGAGCATATTTTCTGTAAATTCACATTATCTTTCTCAGTCATGTGAGAATGAAGTCTGACATTCTCAGTAAAACATGTACATCCAACAAGGGCAGAGACTGTCAGTTGATTCCTTTGTGTTCTACTGCAGCTTCCCAGAGTGTTCTAAAGAACAACTAGAGTGCTAACAGCCTTACTTATGACAAAAGTATGGCACACCTGAAGCCATCTTGATTGGAATAAACTGGTAACACTTAAAACATTTAATTTAAAAAGGAACAAAATGATGGGGTTCATTTTGTCATAGAAATTATGGTTAGTGCTGTAGAAAGAAAAATTAGGACATGTTTCAAGTGTGATCTCAAATATCTTCCTGTTATATTTCAACAGGAGCAGCCTGCCAGTTGATGCCTTTGTGTTCTACTGCAGCTTCCCAGAGTGTTCTAAAGAACAACTAGAGCGCTAACAGCCTTACTTATGACAAAAGTATGGCACACCTGAAGCCATCTTGATTGGAATAAACTGGTAACACTTAAAACATTTAATTTAAAAAGGAACAAAATGAGGGGTTCTTTTTGAAATTGAAATTATGGTTAGTGCTGCAGAAAGAAAAATTAGGGCATGTTTTAAGTGAGATCTCAAATCCTCTTCTATTTCATTAGAAAATTCTGAAAACAATCACTTTCAATACCAGCAGCAGACTTCCAGTTAACTCCCTGGTGAGCAGTAACTTTACTACAGTGATCTAATGAGCAACTAGAGTGCTAACATTCTGAATTTATGGCAAATGTGAGACACATCTGAATGCCTTCTTGATGGAATCAAAGTAAAAAACTGAAAGAATTTCCTACTGAGGAGACTGCAGTAAATGAGGAAATTAGGAAACTTCATAACAAAGAAGTCTTCCAAGATGGCCACCAGTGAAAAAAGAGCCCAAATGTAGCACAAATATTACCCAGATGTAGCCCACATATAGCCCAATGACAAAAGTGTGCAAAACACTTTTTATTTTTAGTTTTTTTGCAGCTTTATGTAGTGCAGACTGGTCAGGTATTGGAGCGTTGCATCTTAAAACATGACCCCCCTACACTACAAAAACACCACTGCACTACCCTAAATGATAAAACACTACCCCCAGCACGACCCCCTACACTACAAAAGCAACACTGCACTATCCTAAACCCTAAAACACTACCCCCAGCATGACCCCCTACACTACCCAAACACCACTGCACTAACCTAAATCCTAAAACACTACCCCCAGCACAACCCCCTACACTACCCAAACACCACTGCACTACCCTAAAACATGACCCCCTACACTACACAAGCACCACTGCACTACCTTAAACCCTAAAACACTACCCCCAGCACGACCCCCTACACTACACAAACACCACTGCACTACCTTAAACCCTAAAACACTACCCCCAGCACGACCCCCTACACTACCCAAACACCACTGCACTGCCCTAAACCCTGAAACACTACCCCCAGCAAGACCCCCTACACTGCCCGAACACCACTGCACTGCCCTAAACCCTGAAACACCACCCCCAGCATGACCCCCTACACTGCCCGAACACCACTGCTCTGCCCAAAACCCTGAAACACCAGCCCCAGCCAGACCCCCTACACTGTCCGAACACCACTGCACTGCCCTAAACCCTGAAACACCAGCCCCAGCACAACCCCGTATACTGCCCGAACACCACTGCACTAAACCCTGAAACACCACCCCCAGCAAGACCACCTACACTGGCCGAACACCACTGCACTGCCCTAAACCCTGAAACACCACCCCCTGCACGACCCCCTACACTGCCCAAACACCACTGCACTGCCCTAAACCCTGAAACACCACCCCTGCACGACCCCCTACACTGCCCGAACACCACTGCACTGACCTAAACCCTGAAACACCACCCCTCAGCACGACACCCTACACTGCCCGAACACCACTGCACTGCCCTAAACCCTGAAACACCAACCCAGCACGACCCCCTACACTGCCCGAACACCACTGCACTGCCCTAAACCCTAAAACACCACCCCCTGCCCGACCTCCTACACTGCCGGAACACCACTGCACTGCCCTAAACCCTGAAACACCACCCCCAGCACGACCCCCTACACTGCCCGAACACCACTGCACTGCCCTCAACCCTGAAACATCAACCCCAGCAAGACCCCCTACACTGCCTGAACACCACTGCCCTAAACCCTGAAACACCACCCCCTACACTGCACGAATACCACTGCACTGCCCTAAACCCTGAAACACCACCTCCAGCAAAACCCCCTACACTGCCTGAACACCATTGCTCTGCCCTAAACCCTGAAACACCAGCCCCAGCATGACCCCCTACACTGCCCGAACACCACTGCATTGCCCTAAACCCTGAAACACCAGCCCCAGTATGACCACCTACACTGCCCGAACACCACTGCACTGCCCTAAACCCTGAAACACCACCCCCAGCACAACCCCCTACACTGCCCGAACACAACTGCACTGCCCTAAACCCTGAAACACCACCTCCAGCACAACCCCCTACACTGCCTGAACACCATTGCTCTGCCCTAAACCCTAAAACACTAGAACCAGCACGACCCCCTACACTGCCCGAACACCACTGCACTGCCCTAAACCCTGAAACACCACCCCCAGCACGACCCCCTACACTGCCCGAACACCACTGCACTGCCCTAAACCCTGAAACACCAGCCCCAGCAAGACCACCTACACTGCCCGAACACCACTGCACTGCCCTAAACCCTGAAACACCACCCCCAGCACGACCCCCTTTACTGCTCGAACACCACTGCACTGTCCCAAACCCTGAAACACCACCCCCAGCACGACCCCCTACACTTCCCAAACACCACTGCCCTAAATCCTGAAACACCACCCCCTGCACGACCCCCTACACTGCCAGAACACCACTGCACTGCCCTAAACCCTGAAACACCACCCCCTGCACGACCCCCTACACTGCCCGTACACCACTGCACTGCCTTAAACCCTGAAACACCACCCCCAGCACGACCCCCTACACTGCCCGAGCACCACTGCACTGCCCTAAACCCTAAAACACCACCCCCAGCATTACCCCCTACACTGCCCGAACACCACTGCACTGCCCTAAACACTGAAACACCACCCCCAGCACGACCCCCTACACTGCCCGAACACCAATGCACTGCCCTAAACCCTGAAACACCACCCCTGCACGACCCCCTACACTGCCCGAACACTACTGCACTGCCCTAAACCCTGAAACACCACCCCCAGCACGACCCCCTACACTGCACGAACACCACTGCACTGCCCTAAACCCTGAAACATACCCCCAGCAAGACCCCTACACTGCCCGAACACCACTGCACTGCCCTAAACCCTGAAACATCACCCCCAGCAAGACCCCCTACACTGCCCGAACACCACTGCCCTAAACCCTGAAACACCACCCCCAGCAAGACCCCCTACACTGACCGAACACCACTGCACTGCCCTAAACCCTGAAACACCACCCCCAGCATGACCCCCTACACTGCCCGAACACCACTGCACTGCCCAAAACCCTGAAACACTAGCCCCAGCAAGATCCCCTACACTGCCGCAACACCACTGCACTGCCCTAAACCATCAAAACACCAGCCCCAGTACGACCCCCTACACTGCCCGAACACAACTGCACTGACCTAAACCCTGAAACACCAGCCCCAGCACAACCCCGTATACTGCCCGAACACCACTGCACTGCCCTAAACCCTGAAACACCAGCCCCAGCACGACCACCTACACTGCCCGAACACCACTGCACTGCCCTAAACCCTCAAACACCACCCCCAGCACGACCCCCTACACTGCCCGAACACCACTGCACTGCCCTAAATCCTGAAACACCAGCCCCAGCAAGACCCCCTACACTGCCCGAACACCACTGCACTGCCCTAAACACTGAAACACCACCTCCAGCAAAACCCCCTACACTGCCTGAACACCATTGCTCTGCCCTAAACCCTGAAACACTAGCCCCAGCACGACCCCCTACACTGCCCCAACACAACTGCACTGCCCTAAACCCTGAAACACCACCCCCAGCACGACCCCCTACACTGCCCGAACACCACTGCACTGCCCTAAACTCTGAAACACCAGCCCCAGCAAGACCCCCTACACTGCCCGAACACCACTGCACTGCCCTAGACTCTGAAACACCAGCCCCAGCAAGACCCCCTACACTGCCCGAACACCACTGCACTGCCCTAAACCCTGAAACACCACCCCTAGCACGACCCCCTACACTGCCCGAACACCACTGCACTGCACTAAACCCTGAAACACCACCCCCTTCACGACCCCCTACACTGCCCGAACACCACTGCACTACCCTACACCCTGAAACAAGACCCCCTACACTGCCCGAAAGTAGGAAGGTGGAATCTGACTATATGGTTGCCCCCACTTTTTTTATGGTGTTTTGCTGGTTTATGACTTAGTTGGACTGGGATCCTGCTATTCAGGGCCCCAGTCTATCTGCTTTCTCTGTAAAAGGTTTCCATGTGCCTTAGGCACATCACTGATTGGGATCTGGAGTGCCCTTATAAGTCCCTAGTATATGGTATACTATGTACCAAGGGCATAGGTACCTCAGAGGGCCTGCCAGGGGCTGCAGCATGTATTATGCCACCCCTGGAAGGCCATCCAAACTGACACCACAGGTCTGCTACTGCAGCCTGGGTAAGGTGGTGCATGCACCCCTTACTGTGATATAGGTTACCTATATCACTAAATACATACACACATATAAACCTATAAGTCACTCCTAAGGCAGGCCTTATCAATCCTAAAGGCAGAGTGCGTGGTTCCTATGTGAGAGGGTGTCCCTGCATGAGCAGGGCCCCTCTGCAGCGTTCGGAGACCATCTCTGATGCTGTTTGTAGTGCAGCCTGACCATATACTCTTAAGCGCATTATAACCTCGCGGTAAAATGCTAACTTTGGAATGGCTGCACCTAAACATGTCGTGTTTGGTGTCAAACATCTTGGAATACTACCCCCCCCCGCCAATTCTGGCGGCGGGGGTAGCATTCCACACTTCTAGAGGGAAAGACATGTTAACTCTGACTAACCCGGTAACTTCTTTCCAAAGCCCTGGCATCACAAAATGGATGCTGCTGCCACAGACACGAGTCTGGCCTCCTGCTGCTGGACGAAACTCCGGCAGGGGAGGCCTGGACAATAGGTTTCCTGTCCCAGGGAGGTGTGACCACCTCCCCAGACAGGATAATGTGTATTGGGGCTGGGCGGGAGGACCATCTGTGTGCTTTGAAGTCCTGCACTGGGGGCACATTTGGTGTCCCTGTGCATACCCCAGTTCAAACCGGATCAGGGGCTTGCAGCCCCTGCTTTGGCGCGAACTGGACAAAGGGAAAGGGGTGTAGCCACCCTCTGCCCTGACCCACCCATAGGTGGGGCCACAGAGTAGTCCAACCCCTATCCTTAGTATAAGTATAGGAACCCAGTCCTTAGGACTTTAGATTATCCCTGGACGAAACTCTGAAACTGAATCCTGGACCTTCGACGCTCTACTAACGATTAGAGTATAGAAGAATCTCCCTTGGGGTCAAGGAGTGACTCCCCTGCTTGGCAGGCACCAAAGAAGCATCTGTCCGGTTCGCATTTCTGAAGCTCCCGTCGGACGCCGAAGTCATCGCATCACCAGAGGTGGATTCTCAGACTTCCCCGAGGCTACCCTGAGTCCCCAGCAAAGCTGAGGCCCGTGGCTATTGTGGGTGACTTGAGACCGTGACCCCTGGACACCGAGCACATTTGCAAGTGCATCCTCTTCTGGGTTGTGAGAAGTTGGCCTGGCATATGCTGTCCACTAATTAAAGTGGGCACCGTGCACCAGTCCAAATCGACTCTTATGGTAGGTAGGTTAAAGACAACCTTATTGAAAGCTATCCTAGTGGTAGCTGTGGAGAGCAGCCTTCAGGCTAAGTCTTGAAGGAATGTAAAGCAGCTTGTTTTACCAGTCTATAATCTCTTGAGTGACCAAATGAAAGAGCACCACACCAGGTATATATTCAAAATATATGTATTTATTACTAAACACACCCCTCTAGTCTCTTTATGAGGCTAGAGTTCGAAGTACATAGGTTATAAGATCTTAAATTATATTAATAGCACAAATACACGTTTGGGCCCTAGGGGCGTACCAAACCATATACCAATAAAGTGGTATGCGAACCACGACTGAACTAGACACTAGGCCTAGAGCCTCTAGAAGTGCTTGGACCACAAGGAACCACCCAAGGTAGTGACACAGGGGACCCACGGGAGACGCGTGCAGTGTAAATACACAACCGCGATACGCCGTTAACTTCTATGGAGAAAGTCGGGATCGGGAAAATAGAGGAAAGGGACACTTTAAAGAGGACTAGGACAAAACCCTTTGAGATCTAGGACTTTGAAGAGTCTCTACCCACGGGAGCACCGGAGTACTCGTGTTACCTCACCCAGGGAAGCCGGGTGCATAGGTGCCTTTCGGGGTCGGGTTTCGTCGTCGGTTCTTATGGCGATCTGCTGCAAAGTGCTGCTGGCGACCAGGAGAAAAGTGTCCGGGTGGATCCAAGAGTGGATCGGAGTTCTGAAGAACCTGAAAGCAGAGGGGACAGAGTCTGGGTCACTAGCCAGTGACCAGGAGGGCGATGGACAGATGCCCACCGATGTCGAGTGCTTCAGGTTCGTTGACGGTCGTCTTGACTCTTCAGCCACGAGGTCCGGGAGGCGTTGTCGGCGACCAGGAGCAGGATTCGGGCTGTTGCTCGATGTCTGTCGAGTGCAGAGGTATCGGCGACCAGATTGGACCCAACAGGCCTTGGCAACGGCAAGTCTCGAGTAAGATGTAGATCGTCGATGATGCAGACCAGCAAGGTCTGGGGAACTCACCCAGCAAGGGTAAGTGAGGGCAGGCCTGGAGCAACCAGACTGCCAAGTAAAGAAAAGATTGGCCTTCGGTAAGGGCTACTAGCCAACGGGCTAGCGACCGCGAAGGAGCCTCGTGACGCCGCACGTGGAGCTGGCTTACAGGACACTCGTGGAGTGGGGGCCAGTGATCTTCGGTGCAGGTGGTGCTGGAGGCTAGGGCTACTCGGAGCCCAAAGCACGACTTCTTGGGAGACCCAGAAGATGGTGCACTTGCAAGTGTGCTCGGTGTCCAGGGGTCACGGTCTCAAGTCACCCACGATAGCCACGGGCCTCAGCTTTGCTGGGGACTCAGGGTAGCCTCGGGGAAGTCTGAGAATCCACCTCTGGTGATGCGATGACTTCGGCGTCCGACAGGAGCTTCAGTAATGCGAACCGGACAGATGCTTCTTTGGTGCCTGCCAAGCAGGGGAGTCACTCCTTGACCCCAAGGGAGATTCTTCAGTCCTCTAATCGTGAGTAGAGCGTCGAAGGTCCAGAATTCTGTTTCAGAGTTTCGTCCAGGTATAATCTAAAGTCCTAAGGACTGGGTTCCTACCTTTATTCTAAAAATAGGGGATGGACTACTCTGTGGCCCCACCTATGGGTGGGTCAGGGCAGAGGGTTGGCTACACCCCTTTCCCTTTGTCCAGTTCGCGCCAAAGCAGGGATCCGGTTTGAACTGGGGTATGCACAGGGACACCAAATGTGCCCCCAGTGCAGGACTTCAAAGCACCCGAAAGTGCTCCCGCCCAGCCCCAATACACATTGTCCTGTCTGGGGAGGTGGTCACACCTCCCTGGGACAGGAAACCTATTGTCCAGGCCTCCCCTGCCGGAGTTTCGTCCAGCAGCAGGAGGCCAGACTCGTGTCTGTGGCAGCAGCATCCATTTTGTGATGCCAGGGCTCTGGAAAGAAGTTACCGGACTCGTCAGAGTTAACATGCCTTTCCCTCTAGAAGGGTGGAATGCTACCCCCGCCGCCAGGATTGGCGGGGGGTAGTATTCCAAGATGTTTGACACCAAACACGACATGTTTCGGTGCAGCCATTCCATAGTTAGCATTTTACCGCGAGGATATAATGCGTTTAAGAGTATATGGTCAGGCTGCACTACAAACAGCATCAGAGATGGTCTCCGAACGCTGCAGAGGGGCCCTGCTCATGCAGGGGCACCCTCTCACATAGGAACCATGCACTCTGCCTTTAGGATTGATAAGGCCTGCCTTAGGAGTGACTTATAGGTTTATATGTGTGTATGCATTTAGTGATATAGGTAACCTATACCACAGCAAGGGGTGCATGCACCACCTTACCCAGGCTGCAGTAGCAGACCTGTGGTGTCAGTTTGGATGGCCTACCAGGGGTGGCATAATATATGCTGCAGCCCCTGGCAGGCCTCTGAGGTACCTATGCCCTTGGTACATAGTATACCATATACTAGGGACTTACAAGGGCACTCCAGATCCCAATCAGTGATGTGCCTAAGGCACATGGAGACCCTTTTAAAGAGGAAACAGCTAGGCTGGGGTTCTGAATAGCAGGGCCCCAGCCAGACTAATGTCGAAAACCAGTGAAGTATCAGCAAAAAGTGGGGGTACCCCTGTGAAGCAGATCCTACTCTCCTACACAACCCCCCAAACGTAGGGACATTAAACTAACCTTGCCCAGTTAAGTCTTCATGTTCTAAGTGGAAATACCTAGAGAGTCCATCTGCATTCGCATGGTTACTCCCAGGCCTATGTTCCACTGTAAAGTCCATCCCCTGTAGGGAAATGGACCACCTAAGCAGTTTGGGGTTTTCACCCTTCATTTGTTTTAGCCATAAGAGGGGCTTATGGTCTGTCTGAACCAGGAAGTGTGTACCAAACAAGTATGGCCTCAACTTCTTCAGAGCCCAGACCACAGCAAAGGCCTCCCTCTCTATGGCTGACCAACGTTTCTCTCTAGGGGTCAGCCTTCTGCTAATAAAAGCTACTGGCTGATCCTGACCTTCTTCATTCAATTGTGACAGTACAGCCCCTACCCCCAATTCAGATGCATCTGTTTGAACAATGAACTTCTTGGAGTAATCAGGACTCTGCAGAATTGGAGCAGTGCACATGGCCTGCTTGAGGTCATCAAATGCCTTTTGACAGCTAACTGTCCACTGAACCTTTTGGGCATTTTCTTAGAAGTTAAGTCATTCAAGGGTGTCACTATTGATCCATACCCCTTGACAAATCTCCTATAGTACCCAGTCAGGCCTAAGAAGGCTCTCACCTGAGTCTGGGTAGTGGGAGCAGTCCAGTCCATGATGGTCTGGATCTTGCTCTGCAAAGGTTGAACCTGGCCTCCACCCACAAGGTGGCCCAGGTACACAACCTGACTCTGCCCTATCTGGCACTTAGTGGCCTTGATAGTCAGGCCTGCCTTTTGCAGGGCCTGTAAAACATTCCTGAGGTGGACCAGGTGATCCTCCCAGGTGGAGCTAAAGACAGCAATATCATCTAGATAAGCTGCACTATAGGCTTCCAGTCCTGTGAGAACTGTGTTCACCAACCTCTGGAAAGTGGCAGGTGCATTTTTCAGACCAAAGGGCATCACCACAAATTGATAATGCCCACTAGGGGTTGAAAATGCTGTTTTGGGCTTTGCAGCATCAGCTAGTCTGATCTGCCAGTAGCCAGCTGTTAGGTCAAATGTGCTGAGATATTTGGCAGAGGCCAAAGTATCTATGAGCTCATCTGCCCTTGGTATTGGATGGGCATCAGTCCTGGTGACTGCATTGAGGCCCCTGTAGTCTACACAAAACCTCATCTCTCTTTTCCCACCACTGGTGCGAAGTTTAGGTACTAGGACTACTGGACTAGCCCAAGGGCTATCTGAGGGCTCAATCACTCCCAATTCCAACATCTTCTGGACTTCAGTCCTGATACAGTCCCTGACATGGTCAGGTTGCCTATAAATCTTGTTTTTAATAGGCAGACTGTCCCCAGTGTCCACTTCATGAGTGCACCAGGTGGTCTGACTGGGTGTCAGTGAAAACATATGTCTAAACTGATTGAGGACTTGCCTGCAATCAGTTTGTTGCTGGGTAGTGAGGCTGCCTGACAAGGCTACACCATCAGCTGACCCATCGTCAGGGTTCTGTGAGAGCAGGTCAGGGAGTGGGTCACTCTCTTCCTCCTGCCCTTCATCAGTAGCCATGAGCAAGCCCATGTCTGCCCTGTCCACATATGGCTTAAGTCTGTTGACATGGAGAACCCTTTGGGGACTCCTGGGTGTTCCCAGGTCTACTAAGTAAGTGACCTCACCCTTCTGCTCAACAATAGTGTGGGGTCCACTCCATTTGTCTTGGAGAGCTGCTGGGGCCACTGGCTCCAACACCCACACCTTCTGTCCTGGCTGGTAAACAGTCAGAACAGCCTTTTGGTCATGCCAGGCCTTTTGAAGTTCCTGGCTAGCCTCAAGGTTTTTGGTTGCCTTTTTCATGTACTCAGCCATCCTGGAGCGGAGACCAAGTACATAGTCCACTATATCTTGCTTTGGGGGCTTGAGAGGTAACTCCCATCCTTCCTTCACCAAGCACAGTGGACCCCTCACAGGGTGGCCAAACAGAAGTTCAAAAGGGCTGTAACCAACCCCCTTCTGAGGCACCTCCCTATATGCGAATAAAAGGCAGGGCAAGAGTATGTCCCATCTACGCCTAAGCTTTTCTGGGAGCCCTTTAATCATGCCCTTCAAGGTTTTGTTGAATCTCTCAACTAAACCATTGCATTGTGGGTGATAGGGTGTGGTGAACTTATAAGTAACTCCACACTCCTTCCACATTGCTTTTAAGTAACCAGACATGAAGTTTGCACCCCTGTCTGATACCACCTCCTTAGGAAAGCCCACTCTTGAGAAAATTCCCAGGAGGGCCCTTGCCACCACAGGTGCTGTAGTGGTCCTAAGGGGAATAGCTTCTGGGTACCTGGTGGCATGATCCACTACCACCAGGATAAACCTGTGCCCAGAGGCTGTTTGGGGATCCATGGGACCAACAATGTCAATCCCTACCCTCTCAAAGGGCACCCCCACCACAGGTAGTGGTATCAGGGGGCCTTTGTAGTGCCACCTGCTTTGCCACTGGCTTGGCAGGTTACACAGGAGCGACAAAACTCCTTACTGTCTTCAGACATGTGGGGCCAGTGAAAGTGAGGGACAATTCTGTCCCAAGTCTTGTTCTGGCCCAGGTGTCCTGCTAAGGGAATATCATGGGCTAGGGTCAATAGGAAGCCCCTGAACTTCAAAGGTATTACCAACCTCCTGGTAGCACCAGGCTTGGGGTCTCTACTCTCTGAGTACAGGAGTCCATCATCCCAATACACTGTATGGGGACCACTAGCTTTCCCAGCAGCCTCAGCAGCAGCTTGCTGTCTGAGGGGTTCAAGGGAGGGGCAGCTCTGCTGCTCCTGGCTCAGATCTGCCCTAGAAGGTCCCCCTGTCCCCAAGAACTCAACCTGTTCAGGTTCAAGTTCCTCTGGGACAGTTCCTTCTTCAGGGCTGAGATCATCCCCCTCAAGGGACTGATCTTCCTCCTGAGCCAAGGGGAAGGCACTGCCTTAACCCTACTACTCCTCCTCTTGGAAGGCACTTGGTCCATTCTTCCAGAATCCAAGGCCTGTTCAGTTTTAGACAGTTTAGCTTGTGACCTGGTCACAGCAAACACATCTGCAGGGATCCCCAGCATTTCTGCATGGGTCCTGAGCTCCACTTCTGCCCAAGCAGAAGTTTCTAAGTCATTGCCAAGCAAGCATTCGACTGGTAGGTTTGCACTTACCACAACCTTCTTAAGGCCAGTTACCCCTCCCCAGGAGAAGTTAACAACTGCCAGAGTATGGTCTGTTCTGACATTGCTAGCATTGGTCACTTGGTACATCTCACCAAGTATAACTTGCCCAGGTAGCACAAGGTCTTGTGTCACCATTGTGACACTTGCCCCTGTGTCCCTAAATGCCAAAGCCTCTCGTCCATTGATTAAAGGCTGTTGTCTGTACTTGCCCAGATTACTGGGACTCACAGTGGAGGTCACATCCATGCCTCCATCACAGACTAACACAGCCTGAGTCAGTTCCCTGACTAAGTCAGAGCCCAACTCAGTTCCCAGGGTGAACCCTACTAAACCCTTTGCTGGAGCACTTCCACCAACTGTACTAGGGGAACAGGTGCCTTAGGGGCATTGGTGGATGCTGGACTGGAGTCTTTGGACTTGGTGCAATCACTGGTCCAGTGGGTCTTTTGCTTACAGACCTTGCACCATGGTTTTCTTTGGCCTTTACCCTTGGTAGACTGGGAATCCCCACCAGAAGAAGATTTTTGGGGGCCTGATGAAGACTTTTGATCTTTACCCTTCTCCCCACCCTTGTCAGAGTTCTTAGCATCTTGCTTCTTGGTTTCCCCACCTTGGTTCTGTACCTTCTGCTTCACCCTGGTTCTGACCCATTTGTCTGCCTTCTTTCCCAATTCTTGGGGAGAGGTCAGATCAGAGTCAACCAGGTACTGATGCAACAGCTGGTTTTGACAGTTATTAAGAATCTGCTCCCTCATTATCAGATTATACAATCCTGAGAAGTCACACACCTTACTGCCCATCAACCAGCCTTCCAGAGCCTTGGCAGAACAATCCACATAGTCTACCCAGTCTTGAGTCTGTGCTTTTTGGGTGTCTCTGAACTTCAACCTGTACTGTTCAGTGGTTAGGCCAAACCCATCAATAAGAGCACTCTTCAAGACCTTGTAATTGTCAGCATCCTCCTCTCTAACAGTGAGGAGCTTGTCTCTACCTTTGTCAGCAAAGGAGAGCCACAAGATTGCTGCCCACTGCTCCTGAGGGACCTTCTGTACTTTACAGGCCCTCTCTAAAGCAGTTATCCATTTGTGGATATCATCCCCACTCTGGTAGGGAGGGACAATCTTGCTCAGGTTCCTATGGTCATAGGACCTTTCCCTATCTCTAGGGATATGGCTGCCACCATGGGACTCTAGTCCCAACTTTCTTCTCTCTTTAAGGAGATCTAGGGATTCTCTATCTAAAGCCAATTGCTTCTTCCTGATCTCCAGTTGAGTTTCCTCATACTGGACCAGTCTCTTTCTTCTCTCATGAG
Source organism: Calotriton arnoldi (assembly GCA_963921515.1). Taxonomy (NCBI): domain Eukaryota; kingdom Metazoa; phylum Chordata; class Amphibia; order Caudata; family Salamandridae; genus Calotriton; species Calotriton arnoldi. The sequence goes on along the minus strand of CAWUFW010022496.1, from coordinate 3,467 downwards.
AGGATTCCCTCCTGTGAGAAGAAACAGAGCTCCCTATTGAGGTGCCAGAGTGGTTAGACTCCTGAGAAGGAGACCTAGACTTTCTGAGCACACTCATAATCCTTCCTGGGGGACAAAGGTGTGGTTCTCTAGATCCTCATCTTCATCTTCCCCAGAAGGGATTGGGTTTTCCAGGTCAGGGTCATTGTCACCCTCCTGGTCAGTTTCAGAGGGGGCTGGGGGTAGTGGTACCCCTGGCCCCTTCCTCATCTGCTGGCCCACCCTCTGCTCCTACCCCTTCAGTCTCTGAGGACTTACTAAGATCATAAGCCACCAACATCTCCTGGAGGTGTTGGGTGGTGGGACTTTGGCCTGTCCTTAATTTCCTCACGTTACACAAAGCTCTCAGTTCCAAGAATGGGAGTGTGTCATACTTGGAGGGGGAAGCTCAATGGCTTCCTGCAGGGCATCTCTAGATCCTGCTTTTAAAGACATTACTAGTGTGTTGTGGTGTATGCACTACCTACTCTAGTGTGGCCTACTAAACTCTCTTGAGTTGTAGAAAGGGTTGTGCTATCCCTTAACACACAACTCTAAGTTCAGTAGAACTTACTGATATTCTAAGCTTAAATTATATGTACCTTAGGTACCTTTAGTGGTTTTCAGTTGATCAATTCAATTGAGATTATCTGGTAAAACAATAGCAAGCTGGAATCCCACACGCTGCACACCAAATGTGAGAAGTTGGCCTGGCATATGCTGTCCACTAATTAAAGTGGGCACCGTGCACCAGTCCAAATCGACTCTTATGGTAGGTAGGTTAAAGACAACCTTATTGAAAGCTATCCTAGTGGTAGCTGTGGAGAGCAGCCTTCAGGCTAAGTCTTGAAGGAATGTAAAGCAGCTTGTTTTACCAGTCTATAATCTCTTGAGTGACCAAATGAAAGAGCACCACACCAGGTATATATTCAAAATATATGTATTTATTACTAAACACACCCCTCTAGTCTCTTTATGAGGCTAGAGTTCGAAGTACATAGGTTATAAGATCTTAAATTATATTAATAGCACAAATACACGTTTGGGCCCTAGGGGCGTACCAAACCATATACCAATAAAGTGGTATGCGAACCACGACTGAACTAGACACTAGGCCTAGAGCCTCTAGAAGTGCTTGGACCACAAGGAACCACACAAGGTAGTGACACAGGGGACCCACGGGAGACGCGTGCAGTGTAAATACACAACCGCGATACGCCGTTAACTTCTATGGAGAAAGTCGGGATCGGGAAAATAGAGGAAAGGGACACTTTAAAGAGGACTAGGACAAAACCCTTTGAGATCTAGGACTTTGAAGAGTCTCTACCCACGGGAGCACCGGAGTACTCGTGTTACCTCACCCAGGAAGCCGGGTGCATAGGTGCCTTTCGGGGTCGGGTTTCGTCGTCGGTTCTTATGGCGATCTGCTGCAAAGTGCTGCTGGCGACCAGGAGAAAAGTGTCCGGGTGGATCCAAGAGTGGATCGGAGTTCTGAAGAACCTGAAAGCAGAGGGGACAGAGTCTGGGTCACTAGCCAGTGACCAGGAAGGCGATGGACAGATGCCCACCGATGTCGAGTGCTTCAGGTTCGTTGACGGTCGTCTTGACTCTTCAGCCACGAGGTCCGGGAGGCGTTGTCGGCGACCAGGAGCAGGATTCGGGCTGCTGCTCGATGTCTGTCGAGTGCAGAGGTGTCGGCGACCAGATTGGACCCAACAAGCCTTGGCAACGGCAAGTCTCGAGTAAGATGTAGATCGTCGATGATGCAGACCAGCAAGGTCTGGGGAACTCACCCAGCAAGGGTAAGTGAGGGCAGGCCTGGAGCAACCAGGACTGCCAAGTAAAGAAAAGATTGGCCTTCGGTAAGGGCTACTAGCCAACGGGCTAGCGACCGCGAAGGAGCCTCGTGACGCCGCACGTGGAGCTGGCTTACAGGACACTCGTGGAGTGGGGGCCAGTGATCTTCGGTGCAGGTGGTGCTGGAGGTTAGGGCTACTCGGAGCCCAAAGCACGACTTCTTGGGAGACCCAGAAGATGGTGCACTTGCAAGTGTGCTCGGTGTCCAGGGGTCACGGTCTCAAGTCACCCACGATAGCCACGGGCCTCAGCTTTGCTGGGGACTCAGGGTAGCCTCGGGAAGTCTGAGAATCCACCTCTGGTGATGCGATGACTTCGGCGTCCAACGGGAGCTTCAGTGATGCGAACCGGACAGATGCTTCTTTGGTGCCTGCCAAGCAGGGGAGTCACTCCTTGACCCCAAGGGAGATTCTTCAGTCCTCTAATCGTGAGTAGAGCGTCGAAGGTCCAGGATTCTGTTTCAGAGTTTCGTCCAGGTATAATCTAAAGTCCTAAGGACTGGGTTCCTACCTTTATTCTAAAAATAGGGGATGGACTACTCTGTGGCCCCACCTATGGGTGGGTCAGGGCAGAGGGTGGCTACACCCCTTTCCCTTTGTCCAGTTCGCGCCAAAGCAGGGGCTGCAAGCCCCTGATCCGGTTTGAACTGGGGTATGCACAGGGACACCAAATGTGCCCCCAGTGCAGGACTTCAAAGCACCCGAAAGTGCTCCCGCCCAGCCCCAATACACATTGTCCTGTCTGGGGAGGTGGTCACACCTCCCTGGGACAGGAAACCTATTGTCCAGGCCTCCCCTGCCGGAGTTTCGTCCAGCAGCAGGAGGCCAGACTCGTGTCTGTGGCAGCAGCATCCATTTTGTGATGCCAGGGCTCTGGAAAGAAGTTACCGGACTCGTCAGAGTTAACATGCCTTTCCCTCTAGAAGGGTGGAATGCTACCCCCGCCGCCAGGATTGGCGGGGGGTAGTATTCCAAGATGTTTGACACCAAACACGACATGTTTCGGTGCAGCCATTCCATAGTTAGCATTTTACAGCGAGGATATAATGCGTTTAAGAGTATATGGTCAGGCTGCACTACAAACAGCATCAGAGATGGTCTCCGAACGCTGCAGAGGGGCCCTGCTCAGGCAGGGGCACCCTCTCACATAGGAACCATGCACTCTGCCTTTAGGATTGATAAGGCCTGCCTTAGGAGTGACTTATAGGTTTATATGTGTGTATGCATTTAGTGATATAGGTAACCTATACCACAGCAAGGGGTGCATGCACCACCTTACCCAGGCTGCAGTAGCAGACCTGTGGTGTCAGTTTGGATGGCCTACCAGGGGTGGCATAATATATGCTGCAGCCCCTGGCAGGCCTCTGAGGTACCTATGCCCTTGGTACATAGTATACCATATACTAGGGACTTACAAGGGCACTCCAGATCCCAATCAGTGATGTGCCTAAGGCACATGGAGACCCTTTTAAAGAGGAAACAGCTAGGCTGGGGTTCTGAATAGCAGGGCCCCAGCCAGACTAATGTCGAAAACCAGTGAAGTATCAGCAAAAAGTGGGGGTACCCCTGTGAAGCAGATCCTACTCTCCTACA
>CAWUFW010022495.1:0-94435 GCA_963921515.1 Calotriton arnoldi | reverse complement strand
AGAAAAAAGTGGGGGCAACATAAGAGGCAGATCCTACTCTCCTACATTTCCCTAGCTGGCCGCCGAGCACGGGGCCAAAAACCGAGGTGACCCCCCCTTGCAAAACCAGGTTGTTTTGTGATAGGCAATTTTAATGTCACCTCAATACGTTTTGGGCCCTAGCCTGTCGCGGGTACTTGGGCCTCCCACACGAGTGAGGTACAATTTTTATTGGGAGCTCTTGGGGAACACTGGGTGGTAGGAAATGCGTGTCTGCCCGGCGATGCCACAACTTTCCCACACAAAAATGTGTGGAAAAAGTGATTTTTTCAGCTAAATCCGAGGTTTGCAGGGGATTCTGGGTAAGAAAACGTTGGGGGATCCACGCAAGCCATACCTCCCTGGAACCACCCGGGTGTCTAGTTTTCAGAAATGTGTGGGTTTGATAGGTTTCCCTAGCTGGCCGCCGAGCACGGGGCCAAAACCGAGGTGACCCCCTTGCAAAACCAGGTTGTTTTGTGATAGGCAATTTTAATGTCACCTCAATACGTTTTGGGCCCTAGCCTGTCGCGGGTACTTGGGCCTCCCACACGAGTGAGGTACCATTTTTATCGGGAGATCTTGGGGAACACTGGGTGGTAGGAAATGCATGTCTGCCCGGCGATGTCACAACTTTCCCACACAAAAATGTGTGTAAAAAGTGATTTTTTTCAGCTAAATTCAAGGTTTGCAGGGAATTCTGGGTAAGAAAACGTTGGGGGATCCACGCAAGCCATACCTCCCTGGAACCACCCGGGTGTCTAGTTTTCAGAAATGTGTGGGTTTGATAGGTTTCCCTAGCTGGCCGCCGAGCACGGGGCCAAAAACGAAGGTGACCCCCCTTGCAAAACCAGGTTGTTTTGTGATAGGCAATTTTAATGTCGCCTCAATACGTTTTGGGCCCTAGCCTGTCGCGGGTACTTGGGCCTCACACACAAGTGAGGTACCATTTTTCTCGTAAGACTTTGGGGAACGCGGGGTGGGTGGAATTTTGTGGATCCACGCAGATTCCAGAACTTTCCACCACAAAAATGTGAGGAAAATGTGTTTTTTTTTTTACAATATTTTAGGTTTGCAAGGGATTCTGGGTAACAGAACCTGGTGAGAGGCAGTCAAGTCACCCCATCCTGGATTCCCCTGGGTGTCTAGTTTTCAAAAATGTATAGGTTTGATAGGTTTCCCTAGGTGCCGGCAGAGCTAGGGTTCAAAATGTACAGCTAGGCACTTTGTTGAAAAAGGGTCCGTTTTCACTGCGAAAATGTGGTGTGTCCACGTTGCGTTTTGGGCCGTTTCCTGTCGCGGGTACTTAGGCCTCCCACACAAGGGAGGTACCATTTTTCTCGGAAGACTTTAGGGAACGCAGGGTGGGTGGAATTTTGTGGCTCCATGCAGATTCCAGAACTTTCCACCACAAAAATGTGAGGAAAATGTATTTTTTTTAACAAATTTTTAGGTTTGCAACGGATTCTGGGTAACAGAACCTGGTGAGAGGCAGTCAAGTCACCCCATCCTGGATTCCCCTGGGTGTCTAGTTTTCAAAAATGTATAGGTTTGATAGGTTTCCCTAGGTGCCGGCATAGCTAAGGTTCAAAATCTATAGCTAGGCACTTTGTTGAAAAAGGGTCCGTTTTCACTGTGAAAATGTGGTGTGTCCACGTTGTGTTTTGGGCCGTTTCCTGTCGCGGGTACTTGGGCCTCCCACACAAGTGAGATACCATTTTTCTCGGAAGACTTTGGGGAACGCGGGGTGGGTGGGTGGAAATTTGTGGATCCATGCAGATTCCACAACTTTCCACCACAGAAATGTGATGAAAATGTGTTTTTTTTTTTACAATTGTTTAGGTTTGCAAGGGATTCTGGGTAACAGAACCTGGTGAGAGGCAGTCAAGTCACCCCATCCTGGATTCCCCTGGGTGTCTAGTAATCAAAAATGTATAGGTTTGATAGGTTTCCCTAGGTGCCGGCAGAGCTAGGGTTCAAAATCTACAGCTAGGCACTTTGTTGAAAAAGGGTCCGTTTTCACTGTGAAAATGTGGTGTGTCCAAGTTGCGTTTTGGGCCGTTTCCTGTCGTGGGTACTTGGGCCTCCCACACAAGTGAGGTACCAATTTTCTCGGAAGACTTTGGGGAACGCGGGGTGGGTGGAAATTTGTGGATCCATGCAGATTCCACAACTTTCCACCACAGAAATGTGAGGAAAATGTGTTTTTTTTTACAATTGTTTAGGTTTGCAAGGGATTCTGGGTAACAGAACCTGGTGAGAGGCAGACAAGTCACCCCATCCTGGATTCCCCTGGGTGTCTAGTTTTCAAAAATGTATAGGTTTGATAGGTTTCCCTAGGTGCCGGCAGAGCTAGGGTTCAAAATCTACAGCTAGGCACTTTGCCAAAAAAGGGTCATTATTCACTGTGAAATTGGGGTGTGTCCACGTTGCGTTTTGCGCCATTTCCTGTCACGGGCTCTAGGCATACCCACACAAGTGAGGTACCATTTTTGTCGAAAGACTTTGGGGAACGCGGGGTGGGTGGAATTTTGTGGATTCACGCAGATTCCAGAACTTTCCACCACAGAAATGTGAGGAAAATGTGGTTTTTTTTACAATATTTTAGGTTTGCAAGGGATTCTGGGTAGCAGAACCTGGTGAGAGCCAGCCAAGTCACCCCATCCTGGAGTCCCCTGGGTGTCTAGTTTTCAAAAATGTATAGGTTTTCTAGGTTTCCCTAGGTGCCGGCAGAGCTATGGTTCAGAATCTACAGCTAGGCACTTTGTTGAAAAAGGGTCCGTTTTCACTGCAAAAATGTGGTGTGTCCACGTTGCGTTTTGGGCCGTTTCCTGTCGCGGGTACTTAGGCCTCCCACACAAGTGAGGTACCATTTTTATCGGAAGACTTTAGGGAACACGGGGTGGGTGGAATTTTGTGGATCCACATAGATTCCAGAACTTTCCACCACAGAAATGTGAGGAAAATGTGTTTTTTTTTACAATTGTTTAGGTTTGCAAGGGATTCTGGGTAACAGAACCTGGTGAGAGGCAGTCAAGTCACCCCATCCTGGATTCCCATGGGTGTCTAGTTTTCAAAAATGTATAGGTATGCTAGGTTTCCCTAGGTGCCGGCAGAGCTAGGGTTCAAAAACTACAGCTAGGCACTTTGTTGAAAAAGGGTCCGTTTTCACTGCGAAAATGTGGTGTGTCCACGTTGCATTTTGGGCCGTTTCCTGTCGCGGGTACTTGGGCCTCCCACACAAGTGAGGTACCATATTTCTCGGAAGACTTTGGGGAACGCAGGGTGGGTTGAAATTTGTGGATCCACGCAGATTCCAGAACTTTCCACCACAGAAATGTAGGTAAAATGTGGTTTTTTTGACAATTTTTTCCGTTTGCAAAGGATTCTGGGTAACAGAACCTGGTGAGAAGCAGTCAAGTCACCCCATCCTGGATTCCCCTGGGTGTCTAGATTTCATAAATGTATAGGTTTGCTAGGTTTCCCTAGGTGCCGGCAGAGCTAGGGTTCAAAAACTACAGCTAGGCACTTTGCCAAAAAAGGGTCGTTTTTCACTGTGAAATTGTGGTGTGTCCACGTTGCATTTTGCACCGTTTCCTGTCGCGGGCACTAGGCCTACCCACACAAGTGAGGTACCATTTTACTCGTAAGACTTCGGGGAACGTGGGGTGGGTAGAAATTTGTGGATCCGCGCAGATTACAGACCTTTCCACCACAGAAATGTGAGAAAAATGTGTTTTTTTGGACAATTTTTTAGGTTTGCAAGGGATTCTTGGTAACAGAACCTGGTGGGAGCCAGTCAAGTCACCCCATCCTGGATTCCCCTGGGTGTCTAGTTTTCAAAAACGTATAGGTTTTCTAGGTTTCCCTAGGTGCCGGCAGAGCTAAGGTTCAAAAACTACAGCTAGGCACTTTGCAAAAAAAGGGTAATTTTTCATTGTGAAAATGTGGTGTGTTCACGTTGCGTTTTCAGCCGTTTCCTGTCGTGGGCACTATGCCTACCCACACAAGTGAGGTACCATTTTTATCGGGAGACTTAGGGTAATTCATATTTGTAAAGCAACTGTTATTACCTATTGACTTTCGATGCATTTCTGCCTTCCAAATGAAAGACAATGTGTAAAAAGAAGTCATTTTGAAAAATGACCGAAAATTCTCATGCTAGTATGAGTATTCCCAATTTCGGAAATGTGCAAATATCTACTGTTTCTAAACTCTATATTTTGTTCCCATTTCAGAAATACATAGGAGTCTTTCATACCGAATTTTCCATGTATACATTTTCCCAGAATAATTGCTATATACCCGGTACATAATAAAAAACCATTGCAAGACACTGCTCAGTTTTTGGCTCTGGGTTCGTCGGGTTCTTGGTGAACCTACAAGTCCTAATTATCCCCACAACCAGTAAGGTCCAGTGGATGTAATGGTATATTGCTTTCAAAGAGCTGTCATAATTAGAAGAAGTTACAGGTGAAAACGTTGACACAAAAGGCTGTTTTTTCCAACGAATTTTCCATTTTTCCTATATTTAACTGTTAGTTTCTATAAAGAAACCTTGATGGATTTACACAAATGACCCCTTGCTGAATTCAGCATTTTGTCTACTTTTTAAAATGTATAGATCTCCAGGATCCATTATTGCTTTCATACCCATTTCTACCATTAACGGAAAGGAGGTTGAAAGCACAAAAAATAGCAAAAATAGGCTATGTCCCAGAAAAATGCCAAAACTGTGTAAAATATTTTGGTTTTCTGACAAAAGTCTGTCATTCCCTAAAAGCTGGGAAAATGGAGATTTCAGCCCCACAAACCCTTTTTGATACCATTTGCAGGGAAAAACCCAGACGCTTTCATATGCGGGACTTTTTCCCATTTTTCCACAAAAAAACAAAATGTTGCTGTATTTTGGCTAAAATCTGGGACCCCTCCAGGGGAATCCACAAACCCTGGGTACCTTTAGAATCCCCATGATGTTGGAAGAAAAGGACGCAAATTTGGCGTGGATACCTTATGTGGTCAAAAAGTTACAGAGGCCTAATCGCAAACTACTACAAATAGCCAAAAAAGGGCTCAGCACTGGGGGGGGAAAAGGCCCAGCAGTTAAGGGGTTAATAAGGGCTTGAGAAAATGATTTCACGCAAATTAAAATAGTTACAAAAAATATATATAAAACGCAGCAATCACTGACTAGTTTTGTTATAGCAGGGGCAAGACAAAGCTTGAACTCTCATGAAACTCAGGCATAATTAAAACAAAGTAGCCGCCAAATTGTTCCTGCTCGAAAAAGAAAAAGGAGGGATCTTTCCCAGTCTGTAAGGCAAGGGATATGTAAACAATAGGCTCAACTGAGGCTAGGACCCTATAATAAGTCACCACTGAGTGTTTGGTAAATTCTGTCCTCAGCCTATTTTCTCCACGGTGATCTAAGAAGTAGAACTTCACCCTAAATTTGTCCTTCTTATTAATTCTCCTTGAATTTGTGAACGAAGAGGGCAATCCCAGCACAAGGAAACTATCACAGATATAATTCAGCCAAGGGATTAAGAGCACCCTGTCCAAGCTAAGGCAGTCCATGATAATGTCTCTGCAGAGAGACGCCTTTGGATTTGTTCACACACTAACCCATAACAGCAGGGTAGACAGATAGCCCTTGTCTGCGATATAATCTAGTTTAAACTCTAAGTGAACAATATAACTAGAGGAAGATGCAAAAACATCCGACATATGCAATTTTCCTCAGCTTGTAAAAAGGAGTAGCTGTGAAAGCCCCATACCTCTAGCCCATATATAGCAGCAGGAACACCCTGAGCATTATATACTTTCATGAGTGGGGCGATAGACCCTTTACCCTTGGGTCTAGCTAAACTGTTATTTAACTTCTGCAGTCCTACTGAGCTTAAGGCGTGAGGTGTTTGACTCACAATGTCAGGACACTGAGGTACTGAAAGTAACACCTACATAGCTAAAATCATTAACACTTGTAAATGACTGCCCTTTATTGATAAGATAAGATAAATTCATTTTTCTAGGCCCGCAGGCCATTACGTGTGATTTTCCATAATTGGACATCAAATCATGGCTGCTCATGAAAGATACAAAGCGGTCTACCAGCAACCGCAATGCTTTAAGGGTGTGATAAAAGTAAAACCCTGTCATCTGAATATAGCAGTGCGGGTACCTGTTTGCCAGCTATCCTAGGGGTATCTACAAAGTCCAGAGTCAAATGAGGACATAAACCATTGATATAGAGGATAAAAAGCAAGGGAGCTAAAATACATCCCTGATGCACTCCCCGTTTTAATGAGAATTCTGGTGACATTTCCTCATTAAAGCCAAATTGAACTGTGGCTATCAGATCTGAATGTACAGAGTGCAAGAAGTTCTCCAAGAATAACATCAACCACAACCTGGACCTATATACAGAGTCAAAGTCTGTAGATAGGTCTATAAAGGCTAGGCACAGTGGGCAGCGCTTGACGTGAGCGTGTTTGCTCACTATCAAGCTCAGATTTCATTTCTCCACTGTACCTTAATCTGAACGGAACCCATATTGGAATGGAGATATTATGTCGGTCTCCTCTGTCCAGTTAATAAGGCAACTATATATCACTCTTCCTATAATCTTGACTGTATTGTCAATGAGTGATATAGGGCGGTAACATTTAGGGGATGTACGATCACCCTTTCTAAATATGGGGATAATAGTAGAGAGGGTCCAGGAATGAGGGATATAAAGATTGAGGAAACAATTAAATACATTACTAAATAATGGACCCAATAAATCCTCTCTACACTTAATAAGGTCGTGAGGAACCGCATCGGAGTGAACACTGCTTTATTGCCAACTCCACTTCTCGTAGAGAGACAAGAAAAGGCGGCAATTGTCTCAGTCTACGTTGTAAGGTACGGGCCATAGCTACATTCTCCTCTATGTGATATATGGTGAAAAAATGTGCAACCTATCTGTTGCCAAATATTACATTGTGATTGAGGACTTACAGGAACATTCCTATTTTTGATTTTTTTCACCAAGTCCCAGAAAAGCTTGCTATTTTTCCCATTAGCAGCGAGTTCTATAGTTTCCCAGTTAAATTATTTCGCAAAAGCGCTGGGATTATTGATCAGGGTATTATGGCCATCATAAAGTGCTGCAATAGATGCCTTAGCCATGCTTTGCTTCAACGGAAAGGCCAGGAGCCCGCCGGCCTATTGCCCATACTCATAGTGGCAGCCTTTAGTACCTTGATCGGCTTTTGCAGCCTGTGTTGAGAGTATAGCGTTAAGCTCACATTCAGATTTCAGTTTCATTTTTTGCACCACAGATACTTATGTGCCTGCGGCGCATCCCCTATGGTCCAGAACTGGGTTGAGAGAGAGGTTTCAGACTCCACCAATTACCATTTTCGTTTGGTGAAAAAAGTCCCCTTCTCAGAGTTAGGGGCATATACAGAGCCAACCACAAAGGGGTGACCGTCAAATGTCAGTTTAGCAAAGACAAAATAGCCTTCTGAGTGACACCAGGTGCTCTGCAATTTTCACGGGCAGTTATTTGAGTATGAGAATGGTACATCAGCATTTTCTGTAGGGTAATGTTGGTGCTACTGATGGTTCTAAGGTGAAACCTGGACCTGAAGCCGCTGCCACTCTTCCCATCCAATCTCCCCTTAGATTATCAGCTTCAGTCAAAGACAGGTGGATTTCCTGTGGCAAAGCTATGCATGCTTTTTTCAATCCCAGGTAAGACAGACCTTTCTTCCTTCTCACATAACTGGTGAGGCCATTGACATTAAGAGACCAGAATGACAATACATTTGTTGCTTCTATTCTGGCAAGGGTGAGGTAGCCGAAAGATCTGGGCAAGACACATAGCAGACACTAAAGGCAGAACACAACGTGAGTTAGTGAACAAGTATTGCAAGAGCATTGGTAGAGGGGCAACTATTGATTGTTATAACACCACTGGGCAAGTGGATAGGGTGAACTTCTTGATTAATTGCCAGCAAAGTGGACAAATCACTAAATACTACTAACTTAATTAGAATGAGCAACACCCTATATCCTTTGTGGACCGCTCCTGCTCATTAAAGGTCAATAGGGGCCTAAGTTGAAAATTCCAACTAATTAATCTCTCTTTTCAATTGAGGAGTCTGCAGCAAATGAGAAGTCTGCAGCAAATAAGAGCCTTTCTCTCTTTAAGACATATGGATCATGGTGTTTGTCAGTTTGAAGTATCATCCTGGCTTGCTGGTAGCACAGTAGGCACATAAATACTAGTCTGGGATGGTGTGCAGTCTTCTGCCTACTATTTTGCTTTCTGTGCGCTCTTTGAAACTCAATAGTATTTCCAAATTCAATGTCCAGATGTTTAGGTTGAAAGGCTGCTAAAAAGCTGTGTATGTTGTTCCCCTTCTTCTAACTACAGCAGGCAATAAAGTTATACATTGGCCTTCCTGCTCCTATCCTGGATTTCGGTGATCTCTTTCTACAAGTTCCATGGTTCACTGCACAGTCTGGGGTCTCTAGTACCCTTGTTAGAAAATGGGTTTCTGGTTGACTGGGGTGGGAGCCCTGGTCAAGCGGTAACCACAATCTTAGTCAGGGTAAGGCACAAGCATACCCTAAATTAACCCGTGCTCACCCTCTGGTAGCTTGGCACAGAGCGGCCAGACTTAACTTTAAAGGCAATGTGTAAAGTATTTGTGCAACACTTCAAACAGTAAAACAGTGACAACACCATAAAAGGAAGCCACACCAGGTTAGAAAAATATGACTTAATTTTAGAAATAAAACAAGACCAGATCGACAAAAATCCAATAAGTAGAAATAGAGTTATGAATTTAAAAAGAATAAACTGTAAAATAGCACTTGCAAGCATAACGCGCCAATTGCAGATAGCTGGTCGTGCTCGGCGGGGTCAAATCCAAAAGTTCAGGTTGACCGTGATGGAGCACGGGTTGGATTCAGTTCCAGATTAGTCCTGCTGAAGTTCTACCTTCTCAAGTTTTGTGCCAAGAGTCTCATTCATGGGGGAGAAGTTCACCGGGAGCAAAGAGAGTGTGGAAAGTGACAGTCGGCGGAGTGAGAAGAGCCAATCGTGGATTGGCAGCTGAGGCCTCACAGTGATGATGATCTACACCAGTGGATGATGCTTGCGGTGCGAAGAGACGAACTTGCAGCAGCTTGAGCTGATTCTCTCTGCGAGCGGCGCGGTTCTGGAGCAAACAGGTTAGTTCGCGAAGACCCCAAAAGCTTGACTTTAAGAGCTTGAAAACCACTTCCAAGGGCCAAGGACCTAAGAGGCACCAGTTGGGGGCCAGGAGCGCAGTGGAGACGGGTCCAGGAGCTGTGGGTAGCCTTTTATATCCCTGAGGCTCAGATCAGGAGGCCAGCAGACTAGCCCTTTGAGTCCCTCTCGGGTCCTGGTTTCAAAATAGGTTCCAGGTCCAGTTCTTTCTCTACGGGCAAGATGGCAGCAGGCAGCAGGTCATCACAGAAAGGCAGCAGCTCCATCACAGTGGTAGTCCAGCAGAGTGGCACTCCAGTCAGGTGCAAAGCAGTCCTTCTTCCAGGCAGAGTACCCACAGGTCCAGAGGTGTGATGAAGTTGTACTGTCAGAATTCCAGTACTTATATCCAGTTGTGCCTTTGAAGTGGGAAGACTTCACACACTTTCCTTTGAAGTGCACAGAGGCCTTCCCTTCCTGCCCTGGCTCCAGACTCACTACAGGGGGTATGTAGCCCTTTGTGTAGGGACAGGACACAGCCTTTTCAAGTGTAAGTGAGGCTGGGTCCAGCTCCTCCCTCCCATCCTGCCAGGATTGCCCATCAAGTCACTCCTAAGCTCCCATTGTGTGTGGCTGTCTAGGGGGAATACACAAATCCCAACTGTCACCCAACCCAGACATGTGATAAGAGACAGGCAGAAGGCACCAAATGGCTACAGTAAGAAAATGCCAACTTTCTTCACCATAAATTAGGGTTTTAAATTTGGATTTCAGAGACACCAGACTTGATGCTCTCATCTCTTCCCAATTGGAAATTATACTTATAAAATGTAATAGGGTAATCCCAATGTTATCCTATGGGAGAGATAGGCCTTGCTGTAGTGAAAGATGACTTTGGGTGTTTATCACTACCAGGACAAGTAAAACTTAAAAGTACATGTCCTGCCTTTTAGATACATTGCACTCTGCCCTCTGGGTTGTCCAGGCACACCTTATGGGTGACTTATATGTATAAAAAGGGAACGTTTTTGCCTGGCAAAAGGTTTATTTTGCCAGGTTCACGTTCCACTGTAAACTGCACACACACAGCCATGCAATTGCAGGCCTGAGACATGGTTAAGGGGCTACTTGAGTGGGTGGCACAATCAGAGGTGCAGGGACACTGGTAGCATTTAATTTACAGGGCCTGGGCACATGTAGTGCACTGTACTAGGGACCTATGAGTACATTAAACATGCCAATTGAGAGCGCAAGCACTTTAGCACTGGTTAGCAGAGGTAAAGTGCACAGACTCCTAAAGCCAACAAAAACGAGGTCAGAAAATGTGGAGGAGGAAGGCAAATAGTTTGGGCTTGTCCCTACAGAGAGGGTCATTTTCCAACACCTTGTCTCTAGGTATTTTAGCCTTTTTTTCTGATGTATCGAGCTGTAGTTTAAGAGAAATAGTTCTGTATATATGGTGTAAGTTCACACATATTCTCATTTCAAGTCAGTTCCACAGTTTATTGATGATTTGATTTCTTTCAATTCCTGCACGAGGGTATCTGATGAGAAGCAGCCATAAAATAGAAGAGAAGAATGTTTTATAAATAGTCTCAGAGCTGTGGAGCAATATAATATAATGGTGGACTCTCTCCTATGAAGCAATGGGGCAGCTTACCGCGAGGATTAGGCGATAGATATCTCCAGTCTGCTCAATGGGGTGTCAGAGCAGTGGTGTTGTGGCACCGTGCAAACCTTGGGAGCTGAAGAGAGCATAGGTGGAGGCCGCAGCCTGTTGCCATTGGGTGACGTTCAGACTTGTTCAAACAAAAGCTACGGACCAGTTCCTGATCCCCTGTTGCGGACAGCGCACGTTCCCCGTCACTATACTGCACCCACAGGTCTATCTATGTAAAACATCTGGCCACAGTAGTAGATATTTATGTAATGCAATAGAGTCCAGAGACGGAGCAACCTATGATCAATTATCTTCACCGAGGCCAAGTCAATCTATTTTCAATGTACAGTTAATTTTGTTTCAACATTTCCTGAGTCCAATTCTGCACTAGTTCTACAAAACCTAAGAGTGTAAGTGCACTCTACAAGAAACCTTTACCATTAGTATTAACTTTAAGGAAAACATTAACATTGCAAGTAATGGTGCTGGTGGAAAAGAAGGCAGATTTTTCTTCAACTCCATCTAATGGTTTCAACGACTCAGTAATCAGGTGGAAGGGGCTGTTTAAGAGACAAACAAAACTGAAAGGTAGCAGGAATTGAGGTGCATTGTTTTACGGGTTGTTTTAAAGCTACGGGGCCAGGAAGACTTGTAGATGAAGATGATGCAATACCCTATGTAGTATGTGAAGTTAATTCACTGCACCGTGAAGTTTATACAGATACAGATGTTAGGAATGTTCAAGACGATAGGAATAAATACAGTTCCAGTCATGAAGATTGGATCAGTGATGTGTGTGGTGTGGGGTCAGTGATGTCTGTGGTTTGTGGTACTGCTCAGTGAGCATTTAAGGTCCTGAGTTTCAGTGCCTGTTCTGATGGTGAGATATTAGTGTAATATTTATTTTTATTTTGATATGAATTATTTTAATATGAATAGGTTTGTTGGTGGGAATGTGTATGGTACAGCTGGAGTATTTGTGTATATGTAAGTCTGTATTTATGTTGTATTTGTAAAGTGCAAACCTCGCCAAATGCAGTCGAGCACTGTAAGAGTCTCTATATGTATGTGTTTTGATTTAAGGATTGCATTTGTCGTTAGAGGCAAATGTTCTGGCCCTTGGTACTTTCCCAGTCCTAACAGGACCAAACAAGTGACATACTTGTCTTTGTGCACTCTTCAGCTATTGACACTTAGATGAGAATGTTCTGGGTGTGATGGGAAAGAGGGTCTGGTCATGTCATGCAATTGTTACAGACAACTGGAGTCACAAAGGTAGAGTGCCTGAAGAAGCTGGCTCTCTGTGGTCTTCCAAAGGGGCAGGAAGAGCCATTTCATTGAAAATAAACACCAGGTTAGCCTGGTAAACTGTCTTGTGCTTGAGCTATATTTGTTTTTAAATAAATAAAATGAGTGCTGTCATTGTTGCTCGAATTTCAAGTATACATTGTTGTTTGAGGAATGTCAGCAGTCAAGACTGAATTCACCATTGTAATAATGGACGAAACCACTAGATGAACAAGCAAAACACTCTCATGCAACCAAGAAATAGAAGCTTATTACAAAAAATTTGGCGGTGGCCCAGGAGAGGAGTAGTATGGTTCCCCTCTTCAGTTCCCGAGGTCCACTCTCAGAACAAACCAACTAATTGCAACCATCTTCTCTCTGTCAAAGCTAAATACAGCTATTCTGGCCACATCTGTGTCCTGCTGGGAGGGTAGGATCAGGCTTTTCAAGGAAAAAGTGGCTTCCAGGGACGTCTTTCCTTTGGCATATCTTTTCGAGATGAGGGATGGCATGACCCTTTTTATGCGGCTGAGCTGTCAAACTTTAACTCACTTCCTTTTAATCAAGCTCCCTTGTCCTCCTGATCACTTGCTCACAGTGGAGGGCAGTAAATCAGAAACCCCTTCCTCTTATATTTTATATGCATTTGCTTGATAATTATTTTTGTGTCAATGGCAAAAATAAGTATCGATGCTGCTCATACTAATTGTTGGTCTTGTAATGAACCAGTAAGTGATTTAATGCATATGTAATTTATGTGTCCTCATATATGCGATTTCTGGACAAAGGTATAGAATCAAATTAACCATACTTTCGTGTCAATATTCCTTTTAACATTTTCCAATATTTTCCTAGGAAGCCTATCTGTTGATTTGGTCAATCCTTGCCACAGTACTGCCTTAATTGAGTTACTAATAGCAGTAACTTTTCAGCAGAGAATTGTAAATTGGGAAGATGCTCCTTGCCTCTGCGCCCACGTCTGTAATACGGCACTGGCAAAGGGATTCCCTAATTTGCATGGGGGCACTCCCCCTGAAGATAGCGCTGGCGATTTAAGTGCGCCAGCGCTATCGGTATTACAGAAGGGGCCGTAAAAGCGTCTGTGGCCCCGATTGTAATGTCAAAGAGCCACGGGGGTGCGCAAAGCCGGCACAAACGCCCGTTGCGCCACTGGGGCACTTTCTGTAATACAGCTCCAGATGTGTACCTTTCATTCTTTATTGCTTGTAATAGCTGACATATAGTAATAGTATAACTCTCATGTATTACAATGTGTTATAAATATTCAATGAAGTATTTCAACACTTACAAAAAGAAACGCTTTTGTCTTTGGAGGACACTAATTATGTGACCCAGGATTAGGAGGAAAACTAAATGCCAATCCCTGTAGCATGTCTCAGTACCTGACATTATAACTGCATACACTTTGAAAAGAATTGGGAAGAAGGCAAGGTTTCTCAACATAATTTGATTTTCAGTAATTTGTAAAATGTCACCACATGAATGGATTTTTGGGAGAGTACTCCCAATATCTAGATGGTGGCCTTCTAACATTCAGAGCAGGCTTTTCAAATGTAACTTCCTCAGGGTTTTGTAGTTATAGGAGAAATAAATGTTGTATGGAGAGAATCAATAAATCAGTCAATCAGGGTTGGTAAAGTGCAGCTACTCACCCGTGAGGGTCTCAAGGTGCTGGAGGGGCGGGGGGACGGTATCCATTGAGTGCTGGGGTCATCTGAAGAGACAGGTCTTGAGGTCCTTCCTGAACTAGTGCAGTGTGGGGGCTTGCCGGAGGTGGAGGGGGAGGTTGTTCCAGGCCTTGGCTGCGAGGTAGGAGAAGGATTTTCCTCCCGTTCTGGACTTGTAGATGTGTGGAACTGTGGCCAGAGAGAGGTCGGCTGATCGGGGAGTCTTTTGGGTGCGTGGAAGGAGAGGTGGTTGTTCAGGTATGTTGGTCCGGTGTTGTGGAGGGCCTTGAATGCATGGGTGAAGAGTTTGAAGATTATTCTTTTTTCGACTGGGAGCCAGTGGAGCTCGCAGAGGTGATGTGGCTGCGGCGGGGGATGTCGAGGATCAGTCTGGCTGTGGCTTTCTGGACGGTCTGGAGTCTGAGAAGGAGTTTCTTGTTGATTCCGGCGTAGAGGGTGCTGCCGTTGTCCAATCTGCTACTGATGAGAGCGTGCATGACACGTTTTCTAGATTCGGATGGGATCCATTTGAACGTCTTTCTAAGCATGTGGCGGGTGTTGAAGCAGGTCGATGGTACAGCGTTGATCTGTCGGTTCATTGTGAGCGATGCGTCCAGCATGATTCTGAGATTTTGTGCGTGGTCTGTCGGGGTGGGAGGGATTTCCGAGGGCAGGGGGCCACCAGGAGCTGTTCTTCATCCAGGTGGCGACGGCTTTCATCACTTCTTGGAAGTTGTGTTTGGTGATGTTGGGTTCGTTGGTGAGGGAGAGGATAAGCTGGGTGTCGTCGGCGTAACAGACGATGTTGAGAAAAGACGTGAGGCCTTTAGTACGTCCTCCCAACTGTGAATTATAAACATGAATGCATACCATGGCCTACAGTTGGAAGTGAGAACTGTATACTGCTTAAGGAAAATAACAAAACAGTTCACAACACAAGAAGGTGAATTAGGCAAGTTCCACTTCCCGGGCCAATTTGTCAAAGTTATCAAAACAATTTAGCTCAAGGCCTACAAAAGAGTCTTTACATTACCATCATACATCCGCATATGCCTGATTAGGCTGGAATTAGGGCTGGAGGGACAATCCTGGGCCTGCTTGGCAGAGTTCATAAAGTATTACAACAGGATCATGAAAGCTCCACCTAATTCACTAAAAGTCATCCTTCAGGACATCTTTACATCTGAAAAGAACTCTTGGTCAACCTATCTCCAAAGAGTAGTCAACTCTCTCTAAAGTGATCAAATGGAGCTAAACAGGCTTAATCTCTCACATGCAGGCAAGGATGCTCTCCAAAACAAATAACATGGGTAAGCTCAAGGACTCTTGGACAAATCATACATTGATACCGCCAGGAGGCCACATCCCCTCTGCCCACAGCCATACCTCTCCACCACACTCTGGAAAATCTGTCTTAAGCAAATAATGGTTGCAAAGCTAATGAGCCTACAGATAAAAGATCTAAATCCCAAATGGTCCTCGCTATCTAAAATTATTAGCTGCAGACTTTGTGCCTACAGTACTAGTCCCTTAACCACCTACTTTGCTGCTGCCCGGCATTGTTGCAGGCGCGATGTTCTTTGTTAAAACCACTGTTCCGTGTGCACTGAATTCGCACCTGCAATGAGGCAAAGAACCAGGTGTTCTCCATCACCGAGTTCAATCAGTTGGCCAAATTTGGTAAATACATCGGCCTCACACAAATAGGTCTAAAAGAATCGCATAAGGCTTGACAGGCTGATGCCGGAAAATGGACAACCTTGGAACTAATGCAGCTATCCGGCCTTATGTCTTACTCAGAGGTGCCAGATAATATGCCAAGTCCCTTGGAACAGAGCACAATTATCACTCAACAAATGATGATGACATTTGCTGCTGGGCTGATATGCCCATGAAGGTTCATGATTGAACGTTGAAGTAGCACACTAGACCCATCTTTGGTCCCTGGAGCGATACTAACTCTGCTAGATACTTAATTTGCATTTTATCCACAGGCACTTGCACTTTATTAGCCCCAAGCACTCCATTCCATTATGGACAGCACTTTGTCAATAATTAAGCGCTTTATATTACCGTAAGGTGAAAACATGTTACTCAATGTATAATTACCATTTTCATTGGACCAGGCATTGCTCCCGGTCTTGAGGTATTTTAACGTATCACTTTTTTAATATCACAGCATTGCAAAATATTTTAATTACTCATATAATAAATATACTACTACCAAAAAAAGGAAGAGTGGCATTCATGAGACCGTAGTAATTGTGGAATCATCCTGAAGTAAGTTCCACTTTCCTCTGTAGGCTTTGATACCTGGTCATGTTTATAATTCACTTTGCACTGAGAGAACAGCTAATGATCATATTATCTTTTAACCTGAAAATTGGTGTAATGTTTATGTTCTAAATCGAAGCATTAGGCCACTGGCCCTGCCACTTCAGGGCACCCTTGCCCCTAACTTATTTAAGGTCACACATATCTCTCAAATATATGTTTAGTTTGAAATTTTAAAATAGCAACCATGCCAAGAGCCATGCACATAACCCCTCTTATGAGTGCAGAAAAGGCTTGCTGTATCCCAAAGTATGCAATTGATATTTTAACCAATGGCACTGTAAAATCCGATTTGTTTCAGGTTCCATTTTGTGACACTTAATAGGAGCTTGCAGAACCTCTGATGCCCTCGTGACCTGTGCTGAGCTTGGAGTGACGATAAGGAATTGAGAAGTAAAGAAAATCATGAGACTTTGAGTGTTCGCCGCTTTGTTTTTGTTGTGGAGCGTTTTATAAGTCTATATTCAAATATAGCTAAATGTCTGTTATCAATTAATGATTGGATAAATGCCTGGACAGTCTTAACACTGGGTATGCTTGATTGGCTGTATTAATCATAGAAAATGTATCTAGAGCAGAAAAACCCATGTAAATCATTGTGCTTTGAGCGAGCCACCTATGGAGGCTGTCTCCTTGCTGGGTTCCGTAAAAGTACTGCTTTGAACTTTACCCCATACTTGTACATATTGCATTTCTTATTACGCTTCTACAGCACTTTCTTGTACATTTTTACAGTTAGCTTATAAAAAAAGGTCAACAATGCCAATTTGCATTTTCCAAACAGTTGCAATGTATTGAGGAAATGAGTGCATGAAGTTAAAGGTTAGCTAGCACTTTAGGGGCATATTTACGTTCCCTGGCGCATCCCTGCATATCAGCAGGGATGCGCCAGGGAAAATGCGTCACGCAAGTTTACCCTTGCACCACGTCCGGTGCGCAGCATTTACAATGCGGCGCATCGTGGCGCAAGGATAAGCAGATGCGTGACGCATCTGCCGGCGGAAGGTTGGCGCAGTGCTGAAGTTGTGTCGCAAGCGCGACGCAACTCCAGCACTGTTCCAACCTTCCCTATCCCTAACATGGTGTGTCAATCCTTACGCCTGCTTTAAGCAGGCGTAAGGATTTGACGCACCAGCGTCGGAAAAGTGACTGCGTGAAATCTTGTAGATTTCACTACGTCACTTTTCCGAGGCGTTCCTGCGCCGGAACGCCCCCCGCTGCGCCGGTACGCCCACATGAAACCTGACGCAGGTTTCATGTGGCGCAGGGGTTTACTACGTGACGCATCTCCCTAGATGCGTCATGTTGTAAATATAGCGCAACGCGGCGCATGGTTTGCGTCGCCGCTGCGTCACATGCGTGACGCAACGGCGGCGCAAAAGTGGCGCAAGGGGCTTGTAAATATGCCCCTAAGCCCTCAGCAATCTAGCCAAATAAAACCTAGGGAGAAAAAGGCACATCCCCTACATTGAGGAAAATATGGTGAACTGATATGCTGCCTGGTGCAATTGCTAGTGTCTGCGACTAATTCAAGGATTTCACTTTTACTCCATCAGCACTTCAGCCACCAAAGAATTTACCTCTTTTTCCACAGGTCACATGAGCCAGGCTGCCCCATGTGCAGCGGCGGTTTCTTCACAAAAACAATCCTGCCTCCAGTGGAGGCACCCTTGCACCATGGTGCAAGGATTCCTACCTTGGCGCTAGGCTGCCAAAAAGGCATCAGTGCAGGCAGAAAGGACAGAAATGCAGCGTGTTGCTTAAATACGGTGCATTCCTGGCCTTTCACTTTGGCGTAGGGCAGCGCAGCAAGGTGCCCTACGCTAAAATGCCATAAATGAGGCCATTGGTTTCTGTGATGCAGTGCGTGAAAAACAAATAAATACATATCCAGTCGTCTAGATCCGTTCATCAGTGCACACCCCGACAGTCTGAATTTATATTGGAATGTACACTCCAGACCATTGTGAACAAGCGTGATACAGTGTATGTACACATCCCAACAGGACTATGCGGCCGCATCACTAGAATGTGGATGCTGTTCAAACACATGCTATGTAACGTACCTCCAACCCTGTCCAATCTTTCATTAATCATTCTTCCCTGTTCGGCCTGTACCATTGTTGTTCCTAAGAGTCATGTAGGTTTTTATCTCCTCAATGTTCTCCTTAATGTCTTCTCAAACCTCTCCCTGAGGATCACTCTGTTGAGTGAATAGGGAATGCGCCATGCAGGGGTACCACTTTCAGCCTCATTCACAGATATTTTCTTGTGCTTGCAAAACAAACATTTTTAAATTTAAAAAAAATAACAGCTGATGGAAAACAAAGTTAAATATGTCAATCGTTTGGGGAGTGAAAATTCACACCACGCTTAAAGCTAACTATGGCATAAATATTTATAAATGATGACTAAACATATGAGAATGGGATTTGCATTTGCATTTTCCGAGAAAGCAGCTGTGCATTTAGCCTGAAATATTATCTCTTTGAAATTCTTTATTTATCAATTATTGTATTTTAAAGGCAATACATTAAGCACAATTTAATTGAAGTAAACAGAATTGCAAATGAATGTTAAAAATCTGATGTCTAGACAATTTAAACTCATGTGTTCCATGGGTGAGAGGAGATGCAGCTGCTCGGAGTAACAAAGGGAGGCACTTAGGGGCATATTTACTATTATTTCTCGAAACTTGGGAACTTGTGCTGCTTTGCATGAAGGAAGAGAGCAAAAATGCTCCATATTTACAAAGATTGGAGCATTCTGTTCTTTCCTTTTGCTGGCGCAGTCTGTGCTGCTGAGTGTCAATGCAGGAACCCTTGCACCATAGTGCAAGGGTGTCTGCGTTATGGGCACAACTGTTTTTGTGCGGAAAGTGACACCTTCCTGCACAAAAATAATCCATAGAGGCATATTCCTCTTTCTATGTATGCTGCAGAATCCAGCACACATGGAAAGAGGAAGTACTGAGAAGAATTAAAGATATTGCCCCACGTTAAACCTCGGTCGGGTAGGCACACCATTTCGGCGCTAACCCAGGTTTACAAGTCTTTGTAAATCTGTGCTTGCATCAAAATATATGGGTGGATGCATGGGAACGCCCATGCTCCTCCCATGTAACGCCTACCTAACGCACAGTAATGCAAGGGAGTGCTATGCACTGCATTATTTTGCATTTACTAAACCATGCAAAGCAAGACAAAATGATTTTGCATCTGGCCTATGCCACAAATGTGATGCACCCCTGATGTAAAATCATAGTAAATCTGGGCCTTAGTATGTATAATAACGGACATTTATCATTTCATGGTTACTGCACCTTTCTTATTTTCTACTTCAAAGCCATTGTCTTGTGAACATGGCAGTGTCATATTTGTTATTCATACTGCGCTGTTCTTCAAATCAGGGATCCTCCAATTACCTATCATTGTATAAACATCTAGTAAACAGCAATGATGTCCAAAAACCATTGTGGAAAAGCGTGCTTTTGTGCAAATCCATCCAATTATTGGGAAGGTGTTTAATGACTAGGCACCTGCAGCTGCATTTAGTAGGCAATGCGGCAAGTGCAAGGTAAGTGGTTTTATTATTTTTTTTATTCTTCCTCGATCCCCACCCTGCTCCGCCCCTGCCCTGCCTCACCGCTCTTACATGTGCCGGCCACCACTGCAAGTGGTGCCAATTCCAGTTCCCGGGCCCTTGGAAGTGAGTTTCAGGTGCTACTAAGCAGAAACCAAGCCATCGATGCAGATCGACTTCGGAACAGGCACCCATCTGCAACTCTGATGCTGTGCCGCTGCCTGCACCAGAGCCGGGGTCCCGCTCAATGCACCGACTGAGAGTTTCATCACAAGCTCCAACAACCCTGCAGCGCCTCTGAAGCTCTGCCACTACCCGAGTCTCGAGCACTGCACCACCGAAGTCCGTGGCTCACATCTCCGACTCTGACGCCTGTGGTCTGCTCCAACATTGACACTACAGAAGCTGAAGCCTCGCGACACCTCATCGACTCCGCTCCACAGTAAGAAACAGAGGTACCACACCAGCAATCGCAGCATCACCTCCCCTGCAGCAGTAAGGAACCAATGCATCTGCTCCCCTGCCTGGCAGTAAGGAACTGACGCATCACTTTCCCTGCAACAGTAAGGGACCAATGCTGTATTAGCCTCCGCGACACCTCACCTCCTCTGTGTTTGGCATTGTCTGTGTTTTTCACAGCACTTTCAAGGTACTGTACTAGGGTCTGCCCGTCTACGTAACCGGCCCTCACTCCATTGAGGTCGGACTGACTTTGTAGAGTCATCAATGTCGACCAAATAGCCCCGGCTGGAGCTATTTTTGATTTCTAATGGCTATACTTGATTTAATCTTTAAAAAGTGATATTTTGATTTGTGTATGTTGGATTTTTGTGGTTTTGGTCTTGTGTTAGTCAGATAAATATTGTGTTTTCACTGTGTTACTGTTTGTGAACAAATACTTTACACATTGCCTCTCGGATAAGCCTGACTACTCTGTGCCAAGCTACCAAGGGGGGTGAGCAGAGGTTATCTTAGGTGTGTAACTTACTTACCCTGACTATAGTGGTGGGTTCTGCCTGGCTTAGGTGCATACCCTAGCCAATCAGAAACCCCATTTCCAATAGGTATGTACCAGAAAAAGTGTATGCCCTTACGTGCATGTCTTGCTATCCATTCATCAACAGCCATTCACTCTCAGGCTGGTTGCCAAGAGGACCGTCTATTCCGCTAGACTGTGATGAATGTAACCTCAGGGCAGAGTGATTTACACCAGAACTATGAGAACCTTTACCGAGTATCCTAAACATTGCCCCCTCATTAGACATCATTATTTTGAAACCTGTTTCCAAGGTAAGTTAGCAGGAGAAATATACATGATTCTGAGTACATAGATTGCACCTGTACTAGTAGGATTTTGAAAACATTTCCACATTGCATTGATTTCTCTGGTGCCAGTGCATTGTGGCAACAGGGTCTCTAAAGGGCATTAGTGCAACTGTCAGCAACATCGAGGATTACACAGGTTTCAATTGAGCAGGTATGATTTTGGACCAAAATAAGAAGTACCTCATAGATGCAAAAATGCGGTTTGAATTGACTGACCACCACAAAACTGACATTTTCAGCTACTCAGTCAAAATTGTAAAGTTGTGTGAAATGTGATGCCAGTGTTAGTCTCCTGCCAATTTCATTCGACTGCGGTAATGAACAGGAATTTGAGCTTTGAATTGTGGTAAGAAATGTGTGAATTGTCATTTATAAGTAAGGTTGCCCTAAATTACGTGTTATTGGGACATATTTATTTTAACTGCCATGGCATAAAGGTACACATGTTGGTCGAAAACTCAGTGTAAAAGTTTGACCCGAATAAATGAGCAAAGGGACATATCAAATGGAAAAATGAACAATGGCTCAGTAGAATTCTAGTATTATAGTTAAGGTGGCCTGATCCCTTCTTACAATGGGTGAAAGGTGGCATGGGGAAGTAACGTGCATGTTAGAAAATGCCCTTTGGAAATGAAATTTGAGTTTACTGAACGCAGATAGGTTGGGACATCATTGATGTTTGAAGGTGTTTCAGAATGCTGATCCCTGAACTCAAATAACTTACAACGGTGCTTCTTTGAGTTACATTTGACAAGAAACAGTATTAATTTATTTTTAGTTATTTTATTATAATGTTTTGAATAGCGCAAACAAGACCCTAGAGGGTTACAGAGCGCTTCATATTATAGGGTAGGAAGTATGCAGTTGTAAGAAAAGACATTTGTTACATATTTGGGAATAGCACGGTAAAGCTGGAGTTCATGGTTGCACATCAATGTAGTGGTCATTCAGGGCAACCGACTAGTGGGCATGTAAGTAAACAATAGAACCTAGAGTATCTTAGGACAGAAACTTGTTCATTAGTATTGTTTTCACTTCTTTTTTTAATGAACCGGTAGATGAGATTCAACGGACACCCGGTGGCAAAGAGTTCCATATTTTCAGGGCGATGCCCGAGAAGGCTCTGTAGCTGATTCTCTTTTTGTGGAAAATCTGTGGTTTCAGTAGCAGTAAACTTACACTTCGTGAAGGTCTGCATACCCCTTATAACTCTAGCTTTTGTGCCAGATATATAGGGGTCTTGAAATGTAGGGCTTTATGAGTCATGCAGGCAATCTTTAGCTGAATTCTTGCGTCATATGGCAGCCAGTTTAGGGTATTTAGCGCTGGGAATATGTGATCATTTCTTTTTGTATTGGTTATCAGTCTGGTCGCATCATTAAGGGAGGCCCTCAGTGGTGCCAAATTGTATTTAGGAAGACCACAATAAGTGGAGCTTCCATAGTCTAGCCTTGGCAATACAAGAGCTGGCCGCTAGCTTAAAGTCGTCCTGTGGTAGGGAGGGTTTGAGTTTCCTTAGTATACTCATCTGGTATTTAGCTCTCTTGGTGGCATTGCTGATATGATTCTGAATATTCAAGTGTTTGTCTAGTGTGATAACAAGGGATTTAGCGAACTCAATAATGTGAGGAGAACAGTTGACGGCTGTTAGATGCTTCATCCAGAGGTCGATCTTGGGAGTGTGATTAGGAGGAGCGATGAGGAGGAATTCTGTTTTGGCAGTGTTGAGCTTGAGATGGTTATCCGTGAGCCAGTTTTGAGTGTTCAGCAAGGTAGAGTTGAGTGAAATGAATTCTTCTGGGGAGGAGATTTTCAGATACAATTGAGTGTCATCTGCATACATGGATAATGAATGTTCACAGAGTTCAGTGCGTTTGCAAGTGGTTCCAGGAATAAGATGAAGAGTATGGGGAAAGGGAAGACCCCTGTGGAACCCCCATATTGACGGTGGAGTGCTGAGAGAGGTATTGATTCACCTTGACTCTTTGGGTTCTGTTGTGGAGGATTGAAGTAAACCATTGCAGGACAGGCCCTAATAGGCCCATCCTTTGTTCAAGAATAGAAAGTAAGCTGTCATGTTTAACTGTGTCGAAGGCAGAGGATACGTCAAGTAGAATCAGAAGACATGATTCATTTTGGTCTAGCATGTTTAAAATGTCATCCATGATGTGATTGAGAGCAGATTCAGTGCTGTGACCTCGATGAAAACCGGATTGATGTTGATCCTAGAGTTGTAATTTCTCAATGTGAATGCAGAGTTGAGTTTGCACCCACTTTTCTAGAAGTTACGCCAGAGTGGGGATGTTGGAAATAGGGCGGAAGTTGTTAAGATCAGAGCTGTCTGCATTAGGGTTTTTTAGAATGGGGGTTACCTGTGCTATTTTTAGGCAGTCAGGGATAGTTCCTTGCGATAGTGAGGCGTTAACAATCTTTGACCATAAGGGGAGAATGGCAGCTTTTATTTCTTTGAAGATTGGAGGTGGTAGTGGGTCGCTGAAGTGGTTAGATGGGTTGATCACTAAAAGGATTTTGTAGATGTCACTTTCGCTGAGTGGAGTAAATGTGTGCCAGGAGGCATTGTTCTTAGGGACATCTTTAGGGGGACCAAACCAATCAGGGCCCAGAGAGGGAAGTGGAGAAGCGATCCCTGTATTTGGACGAAGAGCCCTGTTTGATTCTAGGTCTATTTCGATGGTTTTTGTTTTCTCCACGAAGAATGCGGCCAATTCCCCACATGTTGGAATGCTGTCACCATGGTCTGCCCGGTTAAGTGCATTGAGCGACTGTTGCCTAACAATTTCAAAATGTTTTTTAGGACGGTTTTTGGCTTGGTTAAGTTGAGTTCTAAAGAAGTCAGCTATTGCATCTTTGATTTTTCTGTTGTAGGAGTTCCTAACTGATCTAAGGTGTTTTAGGTGTTCGGTGGAGGGTATGGATCTCCAAGTTCTTTCGGCTGACCTTAGACAGCGACGTTCAGAGTTTAGGTTGTCATTGAACCAAGGTTTGGAGATTTTGGTGGAAGCATTTTTCTGTAGTAGAGGGGCGATAGAATCAAGGATGCCAGAGATAGAGGAGTTATAGAAGTCTGTGAGGTCAAGTACATCTTTCATGCCAGTTTGGGGAGTCAGGGGAATGTTACATCAGGTTGCTAAGGCTTTGGGATTGATGTTTCAGAGGTACCTTTTCCATTGCTTTGTTTCTTAGGTTGGTACCTCTTTGGGGTCACCTCCAGGTTGATAAAGAAGATGATGCTGTAGTGGTCAGACCAGTCACTTGGGATATGGATTCCAGTGTGATGATGTTCCTTTTAGATATGATAAGGTCCAGTGTTTCACCCTTGTTGTGGGTTGGGCTGTCGCAAAATTTCTGGTGACTGCTGATTTAGTGATTGAAGGGTTGCTCTGTGTGAATCTAGACCTCAATTTAGTTTCTGTGCTTGGACTTTGCAATATTCCCAGCGGCCATATAGAGTATTCTTTTTGGAATAGTGCATATGACGACCTCCATTTTTCAGTCACTGAAGTTCATGTACCTACCTCTAATCTGATGATGAAACTGTCTCAAGCAATTGGATGTGGTGTCCTATGATTTTGACCTACAGCAAGTGAAGTGTGTGGTTGGGTGTCAGCTATTTACAGTTGAAATTGCCATAGGTTCCGATGGTTTGTTGGAATTTTCATAGAGCTAGATGGTGTGATGAAGCTGAGTAATAACGAGTGGACTGGATGACTGTAAATTTTGAAAGCAGCGCTGATAGTAAAGAGCCTACAGAATCACCACCTGCAGGATACAATATTGAGAAGGGAAGAGGTGCTGATTGTGTAGATTCAGGGGTGAATCCTTCTGAAACCAAAGAGGGAAGTGGTGGAATTGCTAAAATTGAGTAAAATTCCGTAATAATATGATGCATCCTTCATCTGACTCAAAGGAACATGTAGCATGGCCTCTCGAAGGCAAAAATCTCTGGAAGACAAGCATCCCGTTACAGACAGAAAACAAGTGCAATCAGTCCAGCTCAGGGACTATGAAACAAAGCACCCATCTCTGGTGCAGTACAGAATAGAAGAACGAAGCTCTCGTTATGCTCTCTCTTTCAATTGATAGTGCAGTCAGGACAAATGAGAAGAAATGTTGTGGTGGGCACAGTGGTTAATTTGAGCTGGTGGTTGCCTGTGTGGCCTCCATGCCCCCCACCCCTCTTATTTCTGGTCACTGGCACGTTTTTTTCCCCATCAGATATTGATCGCGAGCAAGAGAGAGAAAAACACACAAACCAAAAGAAGGAGGAAGAGAACGACGGGAAACGGGTGCAAAGGGCGAAAGCAGGGACCGGAAAGAGTGAGATAAAGAGGCAGCAGTGTCTGGTAGTGCATAAAAGAGGTAGCAGGTGAATTCGACACAACGCAGCTTTGGTCTTGGGTGCACCAATTTTTAATAGCACAGCCAGAGCAGAGCTTAGATCAACCATACTGGTTCTTTACAAATTAAGCACTGGGTGTGCTCATCTTCTGATGTTCAGGTGCGATGAACAGCCAGATTTTTGCTGTCGTTGGTCAGCAGTGAATCGAGTGGCATCTGAAAATCTTAGTACAAGCTCCACACCTCCTCATACTAAGGAACGCCCCTGATGCTACTTGAGGTCCTGGCCAATTTGGGCATCATTGGTCATAACTGACAGGCAGGCACATTGCACAGAATTGTGTGGTATATGTGAACAGTAGCCTTGGTAGACTTCTTTGCGCTGGATATTATGCAGTACATAACTTGCTTTTGTTATCGCCTGCCTATTCTGTGCATCTAAATCAATCAAAGAATGTTTTGTTTCTTATTTTGTTTTTTTGGGCAACGTGTCACTTTTTATGGCCACTTTGAAAACCAATGGTTATTTGTATGCTGACTTACATTTTTTTGGGGAAACCACTTCAAAACAGGTATTCTTCCAAAATATGGGATTTTCTGTGTTTAAATCGTGGAAAGAACTTGAGTAGGGGGAGTTTAAGAATGCGTATATCAGTGAATGGTATGTGTACCATTTAACTGGGTTCCCTTTGCAAGATACATGTTTCAGACACTATGTTTTAGAGTTAAAATTAGAAGCGACCGTCGACGGAGAATAGCAGCAGAAACAAATGTGGATGTTGTATAGGCTCCTCAAGATTTCTAGTGACTTTTGAAGAGATATAAAAGCCTACCCTAAAGTTTCACAGTTCTGCATAACATAGATAGAAACACTGCTTAGAAATTCGCAACAGAAGCTGCTCTAGAATTTGAAAATGTTCCTGCTTCACTGCAGACTGCTATAAATATTTAGAAAGCTCTTCTCAGCTCAGGAATATAATTCAGGCAAGGCCGAACTGTAATATGTGTTCCCGAGTGTGTTAAAATACCCTTGAAAAGTATTGAACTGTCTTAAGGTATAACATCAGCTAAAATAATTTAAAATGCTGTGGCAGACAAATCAAAATAGAATCCAGATTCCAGTATGATACATTAAAAATGCCGGTGAAATGACTTCTACAAGACAGCTGCTGAATTAATATTTATATCTAAAAGCATTTTAAGAAAAATAGACTGTATGAAAGCAATATGTTATCAGAACATACTGTTTTTGCTTTAATCTTTTTGCTATGTTGTGATGCAAATAACACCGCTACAGAAAGTTCATAGTCAAGATGCGTTATTTATCGAGGGAGTGAAAGACTTCTTCAGATGACAACTTCTTTCCCAACGCTCAGGAACTAACAGGTTTTGGGAAGACAAGCATGAACAAAGACAGGAACATGAATGTAATAAAAACAATCCACCAAACATCAGAGTACTTGCATAGATACCCATGCAATGATTTTAAAACGTAGCTTTCCATTTATAGATCTACTGATTCGACTCACGGGTATATCTGCTCCTAAACCTAGATGCAAATCTCCACTGTTATTTACCATTTCAAAATGAAGATTTACACCTCAGTATGGATTTGGTCATCTCCACCCCGAACAAATAAGGAGCAGAAACACTGAATGTAAACGAGCAAAGGTTTTACTGGGAATTTTCAATCTGTTTATTGAAAGATCCTCCTTCTGGGCAGAAATTTCCCTGTAAGGTAACATAGGAAATGGAAAAGAAGGCTTGTTAATACTTAAATCTTTTAAATGAAACAAAATTAATTCAATGCAAATTAAGAAAGTGTAAAATCAAGTTGGTGATTAAATAAAAGAAGAATCAATATTGTAGATGAAGAAGTAGGTTTAATCCAAGAAGGAAAAGGTCCCATCCATCCAGTGGGTTGAGTCAGGTACAACTGACCAGCTTTACAACCGCATCTCTAGCCCCAGGTTCTATTACCATGGTGCTACTCAAATATACACATGAACACAGGCATTGAGATACAAAGGCTATTCATTCTAAAGTAAATTGCTAAGGAGCATTTATACATTGCTACGTACTTTATACATTACTACAGAAAGTAAAATATTTTCAAACAAATACTAATAAAGAAATTATTATTATTAATTATATTTTATTTTGTTAACAATACTTTAAAATGTAAATCACTCACCTTCACTAATATTTTTATTTTTATTTAATTGGTAATGAGTGTTTTATACATTACGGGCCTGATTACAATGTCGGGCAGAAAGGGAAAGCCTTCGACCAGCGGTCGGAAGCTTTCCGCTCGACATGGGAGCTTTAAAGACAAACTTGCGGGGGGATTCCACCGTGGTTCGTATGGGCTCAAGGAGCCTCGTCATTTCATCAGAAAGTCTGCATAATTCCTTAATAACAGCGGCTCTGGCGTCTGGATTATGATGTCGGATTCTGACAGCCATTCCATGTTGGTCTTTCTTACATGGAAAGGCTGTAGTAAAGCAACATTGGGCCCCTAGCACAGCCCCCTTGCCCCTGGCCCTCCGAATTTGGGGGGGGCACCATCAACATCCCTGAAACGTGTGGCAGGCACCGTGCATGCCACACAGTGCAGAGATGTTTCAAAACATCAATTTTTCAATGGAAGATGGTGCTGCAGGCCTTTTCCACTTGCTGTACAAGCTTCCATTGTGAAATGGATGTTTGCGACCGCCCTATGGGCGGTCACATCGCAATAGTGCGGTCAGAAATGCTGACCTAAGGTTGAGCAGTTCCTTTCCACAACGGTGCCACCAGACATCGTAATAAGGCCCTTAGTTTTTATGAATTTTAATAATCTTTAGACTTTTTAAAGTAGGTTAAAAATCTTATTTCATTTATTTTAAATCTAAGTGTATTGTTACATTTTTTAAAAAGTAGCATTCATTATATTTAAGATTTTTAAACTTAAGAACATTTTAGAAATATATTTTAAAATTGGAATTAGGTTAATGTATTTTACACTCTTACCCAGAGGGATTTGATTTCATAGCCTGCCTGACTTTTTTCTATGGTAGAGTGTTACAGTACCGGTGGTTGGCCATGAGTGGTGTTTGCCTTAGTCCATGTTTGGGCTCCAGTATATATTGGCCTATTTTCTCATTGTTATAGTTGTGGTAGTACTAGATGTGTATTTTGTGAATAGGAATTGCTTAACTCTTATGTGGATGTGTTTTGTATTAGCATGTCGATCCCTAAACTCCTCTGAGTATTTGCCTTAACCACATCTGTCTTGTAATAATTATTACCCATTTTCCACCACTCCCTCTTGTCCCTCTCACATTTATTACTAAATCGCAAACTTACGTGTGCAAAGAGTTCCACCGTCAGGGTGAAGATCTCCGTAGAGAAAAGATAGGAGAGTTGGTGGTGGAGGTATCCAGCCGTATATTTGTGAACTGCATATTTATATATTATGTGCAGTAGTACTACTGGAGTACTATTTTATGTGCTCCAAAATGCCTTTTGCAAATTGGAATCTATATTTTTAAATATGTAGTGTTGAGGAACACTCATGCCACCCCTGGGAGTGTCAAGAATTTAGCTATCTAAATGCCATTCTAATTACAGTTCTCCTGAGAAAATTAAGCCTTATACCCCTATTGCGATATGGGTTAAAAAGAGTGGTAAATAGCTCATATTCCTTGTTTATCCCTTCAAAATGAGTAATAAAATGTGGGCTCAGTATCTAACAAACCAAATTCCTTTTTTTCTGCTTTTTTTGCTTATTTCACCCAAAGTTTTGCAGGAATTCCTCAGCACACTGCGAAGGTGTGACATTTATAACACAACTCAAAATTCTGCTCCTGTGAAAGTTCTTGTTTGCACAAGTGTTAAAAATTGGGTTCCTGGTTGACTGGAATATGAGCCCTGGTCAAGCTGTAAACACAATCCTAGTCAAGGTAAGTCACAAGCACACCCTAAATTAACCTGTGCTCACCCTCAGGTAGCTTGCCACAGAGCAGTCAGGCTTAACTTTAGAGGCAATGTGTAAAGCATTTGTGAAACACTTCAAACAGTAAATCAGTGGAAACACCACACAAAAACATTCCACAACAGGTGAAAAAAATGAAGCCTAATTTAATCAATAAAAAGACAAAAATGACAAAAACTCAATAAGTAGAACTTGAGATATTGAGTTTTAAGGTTTATAGTGAAAACTAGTACTTAGAAGCAAAAAACCTTATTTGAGCTATCTGGTGGCGCCAGATGGGGACAAAGGCAAAGGTGCAGGCTGACCATGATGGAGTGCAGGATGTCTACAGGGACTCAATTAGGCCCATTGAAGAAAAGTGCCTTAAATTGGTTGCGGAGCACTTGCATGAATCTGCGTCAAAGATGCGTCGCACAGCAGAGGCAATTCGTTGGTCCCGAAATGCAATGAGGCTTTGGCGTGAGTTCCTGATGCGTCAGCGTTGAAATTCCTGTCAACAGGGCTTGCGAAGCGAAGGCCGGTGTCGAGGATGCAAGGCACAGTGTAGACAATGCATCAGTTCTGATGAGCGGTGAAGCTGCAACACGGAGCTTCGTTTTCAAGGCTGCCATCAATGAGAGATGTGCGGAGCTTCCGCCGGGAAAGTGTTGTGCAGAGTCGGTTCTGAAGGCAATGCATCAGTCCCAGATGCAGGATGCAGCAGAGATTCAAGTCTTTTGTGATGGGTCCAACCCAAACAACAGCGGTGATGCGTTGGTTATGTTTGATGATGCTCCTCTCAGCCAAGGAGATACATTGGTTTGGCTCAGGGATGCATCGCTCAGCAGAGGATGCATCAGTTCAGTTGGAGAGACACCTTAGGCCCACTTCCAATTTTTCAGGACTGGGGTGACACCACTTGCAGGGTAAATGCACAGTTGGCAGAGTCTAGGTGCAGAAGTAGGTTGGTTGGAAGTTTTTTATGTCTCTGAGACTTCAAATTAGGAGGCCAGCCAGCTAGCCCTTGGAGTCACTCTGGGTTCAAGTGATGCAGGTCCAATCCCCTCACCAAGGCAAGAGAGCAGCAGGCAGAAGATCAGCAGAGCAAGGCAGGAGTATTGCAAAACATCAGTCCAGCAGAGTGGCAATCCCTTGAACAGCACAGCAGACCTTCATCCGTGCAGAGTCTTCACAGGTCCAGAAGTGTACTGAAGTGGTGGTGTCAGAGATCCAGTACTTATACCCAGTTGCACCTTTGAAGTAAGGGGCAGGCCTTTGAAGTGCACAGAGGTCCTGCCCATCCTGCCCTGGCTCTAGACTCACTACAGAGGGGGTGGGGGGGTAGGCAGCCCTTTGTGTGGGGACCGGGCACAGTCTATGCAGGTGTGAAGCTGAGTCCTGCTCCTCCCTCCCATCCTGCCAGGATGATCCATCAAGTTACATATAAGCTCCCTTTGTGTGCGGCTGTCTAGTGGGAATATACAAAGACCAGCTGTCACCCACCCCAGACTGATTAGAGAGAGGTAGCAGGCATCAAATGGTAAGAAGTAAGAAAAATGCCTTATTTCTAAAAGTGGCAATTTCAGAATTGAAATTTAAAATCCGACTTCACCATAAGTTAGGATTTTAAATTAGGATTCCAGAGACAACAAACTTGGAAGTTTTATCTCTTCCCATTTGGAAATTACCCTTATGAACTATGGGATAAATAAGCCTTGCAGTAGTGAAAAATGACTTGGGGAGTTTTTCACTACCAGGACAATTAAAAGTTAAAAGTACATGTCCCGCCTTTTAAATACAGTGCACCCTGCCCTCTGGGTTGTCCAGGCCCTACCTTAGTGGTGACCTATATGTATAAAAAGAAAAGGTTTTGGTCTGGCAAAAGGTTTATTTTACCAGGTCGACATGGCAGTATAAACTGCACACATAGGCTCTGCAATGGCAGGCCTGAGACATGGTTAAAGGGCTACTTAAGTGGGAGGCACAATCAGTGTTGCAGGCCCACTAGTAGCATTTGATTTACAGGCCCTGGGTACAGAGGACACCACTTTACTTGGGACTTATAAGTAAATTAAATATGCCACTTGGAAATGAACCAATATTACCATGTTTAGGGAAGAGAACACAAGCACTTTAGCACTGGTTAGCAGTGATAAAGTGCACAGGGTCCTAATACCAGCTAAACAAGGTCAGAAAAGTGGAGGGTGTAGGCAAAAAGTTGGGGAGAAGAGCACCCTAGGGCTGTCAGGTATAACTTCAAGTATCCGCATTCAGCGCCTAACTTGTAATCCTGACCTTGGAAGAGTAATGGCTTGATAGTAATTATATTGTTAAAAAAAAGTGCGATGCACACCTCTCTCATTTCTCCAGCCCTATTCTTTGTTGGGTTGGTTGGCTGTTCCCTGTGGGGGAGTTGTGGCTAATATCAGAAGAACCTGCTAACCGCAATAGCATTCTACATACTACAAATAAAGCAATACATGCGGTACTTGCTCAAAAATGCAAACTCAAATTAGAGATGCATCATGGAACTCAGGAGCAGTCATGTAATGGCTGAGAACATCTCCTGAAGCCACAGTATTTGAACAGAAGAGTATCGCTGTAGGCATTATTACCTTGGAGGTGCAGATACTGAATATGGACTACAGTATATTGTTGGTGTTTAATATCGAGCTCAAAATATTGTGATTGTAATAATGTTGAAGTAGAGAATATCAAGGGTAAGTATATAGTGTTTTCGTTTTTACAATAATATAGAATTTTAAAGTATTAAGGATTTTAGTATGAATTTTCATATGGTTTTTAGTAAGAATTTTGTGTTAAAATTCTATCAGTATTAATAATATAAAATATAGCAGAACTATAATTAGCCCAATCACAGTGGTAAATACACACATGTAGATATACTTACATTTACTCTATGACTTACTTAGGTGTAAATCTACTATTTAGTGCTATTCATCACTTGCATGTCTTCAAACTCTAAACCATGGGGTGGAGACACCTAAGAGTAAATTTACAAGTGCAAACTGTTAGTAACTTTTCACTTGTAGTAGGAGATCTCTTCCACTGCAGTGAAGATCTCCCTTAAGGAAAAGTATTGGGAACATTATTAAAGTTTATTATTCTTTAAAAGCATTATTAAAAATATTTTAATATAGAATATGTCTGTAAAATAATGAGCAATATTTATAATTAACATGTATTACCATATATTTAATACAATACTAACAATAATAACAACAACAATATTAATAATAATATATTAATAATAATAAAAATAATGACACATTGTTTAAATGTGAATTAAATACATAATTGTTTTAAATGTATTGACTTCAGTCAGTTTGAACATTAGCTTATAGAGATTAATGAGAAAAATCCCACTCTCAGTAACTTTATATTTTATTTAATATGTACTAAATCTTGTTAAAAAGCTATGAATTATTTGAATTATATAGAATTAAATGATTACATATTTAACGAAACTTTAATCTTTTAATTTAAGAATATTATTAAATTTTACATCAATTAAACCATTAACATTCAACACACACATTATCTACTGGCGGTCGCCAGTAGATAGTTATAGTTAGGACCTATTTTCCATAGGAAATCCGCAACATTCTATTTGAAATAACTCTTGTGCCGGTTGACGAATCTTCGCGAAAGCTTCCAACTTGTTGGGGCGTTCCGGTCCGCTCCTACCCTGAAAGTCTCGGGGTGATTCGTCAAGCGGGGGCCGAGAAGAAAGGGGGGTCCCAAAACGCGTTTTCCCCATTCATTTTTCCATAGGATCATTTCATCGCAGCTACAGCCCGAACTGCTGAACGGAATTACACCAAATTTGGCAAAGAGGTAGCCCTTGGTTCAGTGTCGTGCCTTTTGCTTAAATGGTGTAAATCCGTTCAGTAGTTCCTGAGAAAATCAAAAGTAAAGTCACATATATATCTATGGCCGAGTAGGGTCCGCGTACCTCCCGATCACGAGCTGCATGCTAATTGACTGTCAACACTCCAAATCAGGAAGTGTTGGCAGCCATTTTGTCCCTCGGTAGAACCGAGGGACAGAAACAATTGCGCAAAGCGCAAAAGGGGCAGGGTAGAAACACCCTGACCTCTAGGTCTGCTCAGGGGGTCCCACAAGGACCCCTGGGCAGAAAAAAGCATTTAAAAAAAAAATCACCGGGATGTGCTTAGGGTGCGCGGATCCCGCCGAGAAAAAACACAAGAAACAAGTGCGCAAAACGCACAAAGGGGGCAGGGTAGAAACACCCTGACCCCCTAGGTCTGCTCAGGGGGTCCCACAAGGACCCCCTGGGCAGAAAAAAGCATTTAAAAAAAAATAATAATCGACGAGATGCGCTTAGGGTGCGCGGATCCCGCCGAAAAAATCGAAGCGCGGTCTCCCGCGCTCGATGCTATTTTGCCCTCGGGTGGCCCAAGTCCCGGGGGAATGCAGGGGGTGGGTTTATGTTTTATGTGGGGGGCCTCTAAGGCCCCCCAAGCCCCGGGGACCGCCACTCCCCGGGGCTTTAAATACAAAATGGTGCGGGAGGGCTCTTCGCCCTCCCGCAGCCCCGAAGACCGCCACCCCCCGGGGCTTCTTTTTTTTTTAAATAATCACCTGTGTGGGGGCTCCAGCCCCCCACACGCCCGGGACCGCCACCTCCCCGGGGCACTTAGAAAACAAATGTGGGGGTCCGTTCGGACCTCGAAGCCCCGGGACCACCACCTCCCGGGGCTGTGCAGTGAAGGGAGGGGGCCGCGCGGCCCCCCTCTGGAGCCTGTGGTGGCCCTCGGGCCCGCCACCCCCAGGGCCGGCTCCTGCAGTGTCCCGGGGTGCCTACCCCCGGGACACTGCTGCTTGCAATGACAGGGCGGAGCCTCGCGGCTCCCGCCCTGTCATTGCAACTGCTTTGGATATTGGAGCGAGAGCAGGGAACCTGCTCTCGCTTCCAATATCCAAAGCACATTGCTCCACATGGGGAGCTGCATCTTAGCAGCTCCCATGTGAAAGCAATGCCGGCTCCCGCAGGAGGCGGGAGCCGGCATGGTCTGTGGGGAGTTGGGGTCCCCCACGGACCCCAAAGGATAGGGCCAGCCCCAGGGATGGGGTCCCCGGGGCAAGTAGTGGCCCGGGAGGGGCCACGCGGCCCCCTCCCCAAAAAATAATACAAAAATAAATAAATAAATAAAGGCCGGCCCCGGGGGATGGGGTCCCCGGGACCAATAGAGGCCTTAGGAGGGGGGCCACGCAGCCCCCCTCCTCCAAAATTCCCCAGGGACCCTCAGGATTCAAGGGGACTTAATCCCCCAACTTAGAACGCGCCACGGGGCGCGTTTAGCACAGTGGTGAAGGGAGGGGCGGGGCTTCAGGTAACATGTGTGCAAACAGGCCCCGTGGCGCGTTTTAAGATGGGGAATTAAATCCCTTCAATCCTGAGGGTCCCTGAGGCCAACTAGCCCACCAGGTACGTCCAGAAAGCGCCACAGAGCTGCGTTGCAGAGAGGTGCAAAAGGGGCGTGGCCTCTGAACACCTCTCTGCAACGCAGCTCTCTGGCGCATATTGGAGGTATCTGGTGGGCTAGTTGGCCCCTAGGGACCCTCGGGATTGAGGAGGAATTAATTCTCCAACTTAAAACGCGCCACAGGGCGTGTTTGCAGAAATGTCACCTCAGGCCCCACCCCTTCCTTCACCATTGTGCAAATATTCCTCTAAAATCAGCCGAACTACGAATTCCGATTTACTCACCTGTTATCAGGAGAGACCACAGTGCTGCATCTTTGAGCCCAGTACTGATCCTGAAAAGTAATTTTAACCGTACTTACCAGTAACTTGAATTTCCTTCCATAGGATATCATTGCCTGCTTTTTGCTGAAAAAGTTTCTAAGTGTCGATTTTTGAAACATACAAATATTCCTCTAAAATCAGCCGAACTACGAATTCCGATTTACTCACCTGTTATCAGGAGAGACCTCAGTGCTGCATCTTTGAGCCCAGTACTGATCCTGAAAAGTAATTTTAACCGTACTTACCAGTAACTTGAATTTCCTTCCATAGGATATCATTGCCTGCTTTTTGCTGAAAAAGTTTCCAAGTGTCGATTTTTGAAACATACAAATATTCCTCTAAAATCAGCCGAACTACGAATTCCGATTACTCACCTGTTATCAGGAGAGACCTCAGTGCTGCATCTTTGAGCCCAGCACTGACCCTGAAAAGTAATTCTAACCGTACTTACCAGTAACTTGAATTTCCTTCCATAGGCTAACATTGACTGGTTTCACTTGGAAATTCTTCTAAGTGTGGAGTTTTGGAACTTTATAATATTCCTCTAAAATCAGCCGAACTACGAATTCCGATTTACTCACCTGTTATCAGGAGAGACCACAGTGCTGCATCTTTGAGCCCAGTACTGATCCTGAAAAGTAATTTTAACTGTACTTACCAGTAACTTGAATTTCCTTCCATAGGATATCATTGCCTGCTTTTTGCTGGAAAAGTTTCCAAGTGTCGATTTTTGAAACATACAAATATTCCTCTAAAATCAGCCGAACTACGAATTCCGATTACTCACCTGTTATCAGGAGAGACCTCAGTGCTGCATCTTTGAGCCCAGCACTGACCCTGAAAAGTAATTCTAACCGTACTTACCAGTAACTTGAATTTCCTTCCATAGGCTAACATTGACTGGTTTCACTTGGAAATTCTTCTAAGTGTGGAGTTTTGGAACTTTATAATATTCCTCTAAAATCAGCCGAACTACGAATTCCGATTTACTCACCTGTTATCAGGAGAGACCACAGTGCTGCATCTTTGAGCCCAGTACTGATCCTGAAAAGTAATTTTAACCGTACTTACCAGTAACTTGAATTTCCTTCCATAGGATATCATTGCCTGCTT
The DNA here is from genome assembly GCA_963921515.1 of Calotriton arnoldi. NCBI lineage: Eukaryota > Metazoa > Chordata > Amphibia > Caudata > Salamandridae > Calotriton > Calotriton arnoldi. The sequence continues at coordinate 58,093 of CAWUFW010022495.1, read as the reverse complement.
TTTGCTGAAAAAGTTTCTAAGTGTCGATTTTTGAAACATACAAATATTCCTCTAAAATCAGCCGAACTACGAATTCCGATTTACTCACCTGTTATCAGGAGTGACCTCAGTGCTGCATCTTTGAGCCCAGTGCTGATCCTGAAAAGTAATTTTAACCGTACTTACCAGTAACTTGAATTTCCTTCCATAGGATATCATTGCCTGCTTTTTGCTGAAAAAGTTTCCAAGTGTCGATTTTTGAAACATACAAATATTCCTCTAAAATCAGCCGAACTACGAATTCCGATTTACTCACCTGTTATCAGGAGAGACCTCAGTGCTGCATCTTTGAGCCCAGTACTGATCCTGAAAAGTAATTTTAACCGTACTTACCAGTAACTTGAATTTCCTTCCATAGGATATCATTGCCTGCTTTTTGCTGAAAAAGTTTCCAAGTGTCGATTTTGAAACATACAAATATTCCTCTAAAATCAGCTGAACTACGAATTCCGATTTACTCACCTGTTATCAGGAGAGAACCCAGTGCTGCATCTTTTAGCCCAGCACTGACCCTGAAAAGTAATTCTAACCGTACTTACCAGTAACTTGAATTTCCTTCCATAGGCTAACATTGACTGGTTTCACTTGGAAATTCTTCTAAGTGTTGAGTTTTGGAACTTTATAATATTCCTCTAAAATCAGCCAAACTACGAATTCCGATTTACTCACCTGTTATCAGGGAGAGAACCCAGTGCTGCATCTTTTAGCCCAGCACTGACCCTGAAAAGTAATTCTAACCGTATTTACCAGTAACTTGTATTTCCTTCCATAGGAATCCATTGTCTGGTTTTCAGCAGAAAAGTTGCAAAGTGTCGATTTTCACAAACTACAAATATTCCTTAAAAATCGCCTGTATGACTTAAACGCATTCTTTCAACTGTTTACAGGAGATGCACCAGTGCTGGATCCAGGATCCACCACTGAGTAAGAAAAAGTAACGATAACACTACTTACCTGCTAAGTGAATTTCCTCCCATAGGATAACATTGGTGATTCTATGTAAAAAGTTTCTAAGTGTCAACTTTTAAAATACAATAATATTCCTTAAAAATCACTACTGTAACCAAAACGCTTTTACTCAACTGTTTACAGGAGATGTCCCAGGACTGAATCTAGGATCCAGTCCTGTGGTTAGAAAAGTAATCCATAAAGTAACTAATTGCATTTAACTTGAAATTCACATTGAGCTCAATGTTGCATTGTGTATGAAATTGTGTTGCCCATTGCAACAACTGTAACTACTGTACTTAAAAGTATATTGCCTATTTGCAAAGTATTTAAACTAAAGTAATTCATTCTGAGAAAGTATATTTTGTAATGTAATGTATAATGTAATTACAATGTAATTTAAAAAATAAAATATCTAAAAATAAATAGTTTAAAAAAATGTAGTAAATCAGTATCAAAAAAATAAATATAACAATTAATACATTTAAAAATTGTCATTTACAAAACCTTTGAAATTCACAGAAAAAAACCATAGGTTTCAGACATGTTATAGTTAGGAATTAGCATTTAAAAACCTTTGAAATTCACTGAAAAAACCATAGGTTTCAGGCTCGTTATAGTTAGAAATTAGCATTTAAAAACCTTACAAATTCACTGAAAAACCATAGGTTTCAGGCACGTTATAGTTAGAAATTAGCATTTAAAAAACCTTACAAATTCACTGAAAAAACCATAGGTTTTAGGGACAGTTATAGTTAGTTGGACATTGCACTCGTACAAAACCCGTGAAATTCCCCGTTATAGTTAGTTCAGCTAACTATAACTCTCGCCTCGCAATGCACTGCTGATGACGTCACATATTACATCACTCATGACATGGTCAGTGACATCACTGATGACATCACTGATGACATCTCAAATGACATCACTGATGACATCACTGATGACATCATCCACGTGATAATCTGTTGCACCTCCTCACACCCTAATATAACCTTTGATACACCCACTCTAAATTACAGACTGCCATTCGCAAAACCATAGACACTCCAACACCAATAACTACATACCCACTCACTGATTCTTGGGTCTACACACACATCCACTCACTCACCCGTACAGTCACTCATACTTACGGTCACTCAGTACAGGACTATCATATGCACTCATACTCCTATATAGACACTCAAACACCGCCACTCATCCATAGAGGTACTCACACACCTAGTCAGTCATGCAAATAATTAAACACACTGCCATTTACTCACCTATACAGTTATACACACACCAGCTCACTTACTCATACAAATACTAGCACATTCTTATGCTCTTATACAATCACTGATACAAGCACACCCTCATCCATACAGTCACTCTCACAATCACACACTCTCGCTTATAGCTATTTATATACTCCAACACACATATATACTGCCTTTCACATATGTAGTTACTCACACATGTACCACTGGGACATACATTCACTCACTAACACACTCTTACACACACTTACCCACCCATACAGTCTATCACAGATGCACTCTTGAAACCATCCACCCAGTGAATCACCCACTCACACATCTATGCACAGAGTCGCACACACCCCACCCACACAAACACTCAGGCACCCATACAGATACTCAGACAACCAATCAATAACTCATATAGACACTCATGTAGCTATTCACAAACCCATGCAGCCACTTACACAGCAATAGACAGACGGATACAGACATTCACCCAGTTTAGTCACTAACCCATGCATTCAGTAAGATACGTTTAATCAGTCACTTATAGAGTTAGTCACGCACCTACTAAATCATCCATACAGACACTTATACACCCACTCATTCTTCAATACGCCTTTCCCTATATATATTAAAAATATTTAAACTTTACAGAAATACACAGTCACCGGATGGTGTCATCAGTGATGTCATTTGAGATGTCATCAGTGATGTCATCAGTGATGTCACTGACCATGTCATGAGTGATGTAATATGTGACGTCATCAGCAGTGCATTATGGGGCGCGAGTTATAGTTACCTGAACTAACTATAACCGGGGAATTTCACGGGTTTTGTACGAGTGCAATGTCCAACTAACTATAACTGTCCCTAAAACCTATGGTTTTTTCAGTGAATATATATATATATATATATATATATATATATATATATATATATATATATCCTCCAAGTTTAGCTCCGTTTGCTGGGATATAGCGGCGCTCACCAAAGGTGCGAGATCCCACGGTCGAGCAAAACCGTTTCCTATTCGTCACCAATCCTTCCAGGTAGGAAGGAAAAAGGGGTCGCACTCCCGTAGGTTTTTGCAATTTTTCTTTTATTTTCGTTTGCTCGTAGCAGGGTGAAGGCAACTGACCAAAGCGTTTCGGTCTTACCAAAAGACCTTGAGCACGATCATAGTTGGCGTTTGAAAAGTAACCAATAAAATACATTTTCAATTCATTAGGTCATTTCTTGTTTGTAACCTCAAATGCCCCTAAGCATTGTGGGAGATGTAGTACCACATAAGCAAATTACTTTTCCTCCTTGTTTATAGTGCTATATACATATGTGAAATCGTAGTGTATAACCAAAAAGGGTTTTTTTAATATATAAATGTGAAAATATGCTAGAAGTGAAAATACTTAAATTACAGTGCAAATTCATTTCTTATAGTGGGTTCCTCAGTCCACGATATTCATTGTTATTTACTCAGATTTTGGACAGTTCATAGTTTCAAGATCCCTCCAGTGGGTATTGATTAGGATCAGTCCTGATTTACTTTACATTTCTTTTCCTTTTTGACTTTTTGACTCGTTGGGGCCCATTAAAGATTATTATTTATTACCATCCTTTATATTCGTGACCGTTTTAATTATGATTAAATTCATTATTTTTCAATGAAATAAGGAAGTATTCCATGTTTCTTTATAGGTGAATGTATAACTCCTCACTTTGATTTAAACCGTTAGGTGTCAATGTCCTGAGATTTAGGATGTGGAGTGATTCTTTTTGTCTCAAGATTTTTTCTCTGTTTCCTCCACGATCATTTTGTGCCACTGATTCTATCCCGTAGAACTTGAGTAATTTCCAATCACTCCCATGATGTTGCTCCATGTGTTTTGCCACCGCATTTGTTTTATCTTTATTGATAGTAGCACGGACATGCTCCAAAATTATTTTTTTAAGTTCACAGATCGTGCTTCCTACGTATTTCAGAAAACACGGACATTCAATCATATAAACTGTGAATTGGCTTTTACATGTAATCAACTCTTTTATTTTCCACGTTTTGTTGTTTACCAGTTTTATTTCTGTGGTTGGTTTTGCTATTTGGCAGACCTTGCAATTGTGACACTTTAGGAAACCCTTGGTTTTTAACCATTGATCATTTTTCTTTTTTCCTTTCCCCTTAAAGTGGCTATGAATTAATCGATCTTTTAGATTTCTAGCTCTTCAATATGTGATATTTGGGTGGTTCCCGACGAGTTTTCCCACAGTAGTGTCGAGTTGCAAAATTTTCCAATTTTTCCTAAGGATTTTTTGTATCTCCTTGGAGTCCTTCGAGTAATCCATGATTAGCCTTATAGGTTCAGGATCTTGTGTCACATTTTTTTGTTTTGTTTGCAAACATTCTTCTCTCGATCTTTCATTTGTTTTCTTCCAACATCTTTTTACAATGCTTTTGCTGTATTTTCTCTGTTCGAATCTTTCTGCGGTTGCTGCGCAATGTTTTTGCAATTCCTCATTTTTGGTACAAAATCTTTGAATTCTTAAGAATTTGCCGTATGGTATACTTGAGATAAGCGATGGTTGGTGGAAACTCGTAGCTTCTAATGTGGCGTTGGTAGCTGTTGTTTTTCGATGCAGGGTCGTCTGTATTTGATTATTTTTTATGTAAGTTTCTGTATCCCGGAATATCACCTTTTCCTTACTTATTTCATCAATGTTTGACACAAAACATCTTTTTATTTGGTGAAGAAATATACCGTCAAAACAAAGGGACTGCGATGGGGTTTTCCTTTAGCCCCAGCTACGCCTGCCTGACAGTGGGATGGTGGGAAAAAGAGGTAGCTTGGCACCCGCAAAATGATAGATTTGTGGATAAAACCATAATGTGGATCCGATTTATCGATGATTGGCTACTCATTTGGGATGGCACAGAGTCTGATTTCCAGGAATATTTTGAAATTCTGAACACAAGTGTAACAAATCTGAAATTCACCTATGAAATAAGTAAGGAAAAGGTGATATTCCTGGATACAGAAATTTACATAAAAAATAATCAAATACAGACGACCCTACATCGAAAAACAACAGCTACCAACGCCACATTAGAAGCTACGAGTTTCCACCAACCATCGCTTATCTCAAGTATACCATACGGTGAATTCTTAAGAATTCGAAGAATTTGTACCGAAAATGAGGAATGGCAAAAACATAGCGCAGCAACCGCAGAAAGATTCGAACAGAGAAAATAACATTATACAGATTACAGTGCAATGCCATTCCTATCACATTTGTTTCATATCCCAATTAACCTTATGTGCAAATAACAACCAAAGAATAAAGTGACTGCGTGCTCGCAAATCTTTCCCAGCCAGGATTTGTTTACTAAAGTGCATAATGCCTAAAGTGCTTATTTGTCCAATTTATGTTACTAAATTCAGCTGCAGATTAAGCTACAATATCCCATTCGAAGAAACCTATATAGACATAATGTTTAGTTGGTTCCTCTGTAGATCTACTTAAAGTGCATGGAGTAAATTCATATTAAGGTTTCATATTTACTAAAGTGCATTTTTTTAGATAAAAACAATTCATCTAAAAGTTGTTATAAAAATGCAGCAATAAAACCTTAAAAAAACATATACAAGGCATTTGCCGTAAAAGGATACATTCCCATATTGTTGTTAACACCTGCTCTATCATAACTACACTTGAAGTGTCTTACCACCGGGTAACTGGGATCTTTATTGACTATAGCCCTAGTGTGCTGCAGGATTCTCTTATGTGCTTGCAATTTGGTACTGCCTACATACTGTAAGACACAACTGCAATCAAGTATGTATACAACATGATCTGTTTTACATCTAAGATGTTTGTTGATCACCTGCATTTTGTCGCTAAATGCCGTTTGGTATGTGGCCTTATTAATGCCATATTTACAGGCTTTGCAAGCTGTACACTTAAAAAAAACTTTTCTTGCAGTGAGCCAAGTCCCTGTTAGTGTATCCTCTGGGCTGATCTTCACTAGGGCATTTACCATAGAAGCTGTCTTCCTATTGGGGATGGATGGTGTTTTAGGTAAAAGATGGCCTATTACTGGGTCACTTAAAACAATAGGCCAATTGCGTTTTATTATGCCTCTAAGCTGTTTTTCCTGGTTGGTGTATGTTAAAATCAATCTTGTTGGTTCACTCATCTGATCACTCTGTGTTTTCTCATCTGTGCCCTTATCTTTAGTGTTGCATACTAGGAGGTCAGATCTGGTCCGCAATCTAGATTTCGCTATGGCGGCTTCTATGATTTCAGTTTTATAGCCCCTTGCCGAAAATCTTTCCTTGCTTTCCTGTTGTTTTATGGTCAGATCTGCCTCATCACTTCATATCCTCCTTATCCTTAACATTTCCCCATAAGGGATACTCTGTATGAGATGCACAGGGTGCAAACTCGTAGCATGCAATACAGTATTGCCTGCAGTTTGCTTGCGATGCACCAACGTTGTGATCTTGTTATTTACAATGTGAACCTGCACATCTAAAAAAGTCACCTTCTCCAGACTGATGGTAGCGGTAAAATTCAAATTGATATTATTTACATTAATCTGTGAGACAAACTCCAACGCACTTTGCTCTGTTCCACTCCAGATAATAAATAAGTCATCAATAAACCTAAGCCAGGTTATTACATTTTCCTGGAGTATGTGGCCGAATTGCTTCTTGAGGACCAGCTCCTCCCACCAACCCATGTGTAAACAGGCATAGCTAGGAGAGAAGCTGGCCCCCATTGCCACACCTCGGACCTGTTGGTAAATCTGGTTGTTAAACATAAATAAATTATTTTCAAGACAGAACAAAAGCATGCTAATTAACATCCGGCTATGCTGTGCAAATTTTAAAGAACAATTATTAAGGAAGTGCTCCACTGCTCTTATGCCATCCTTGTGCCTAATGCTCGTGTAGAGCGATGTGACATCGAGAGCCATCAAAATGTACCCCGGGCCCCATTGTATATTGTGAATTTTACCAGTCGCGGCTCCTGGAGGGAGTGCTGTGGGGTGGTGGGGCGGGGGAGGGGCAGGGTGGGGGGTAGTAAACTCCGGCATACGGCCGAACGGAGGTAATTACATAAATAAATAAATAAAACGAATTACATTGCGCGCGCTACAACGCCAAATGGCGATGCGGCGCGCGCAATGTAATTCGTTTTTCTTATTTATTTATGTACTTACCTCTGTTCGGCCGTATGCCGGAGTTTACTACCCCCCGCCCCGCGCCACCGCCCTGCAGCACTCCCTCAAGGAGCCGCGACTGAATTTTACGTAGAAAGTCACTTGTATCTTGTACATATGATTGGAGATTTTTCACATGATCTTGCAAGAAGTAGTCTAAGTACCTTGACATATTTTCTAGAGGGCCATCACATGCCGCTATGATAGGCCTGCCTGGCAGTTTTTGCATGTTTTTGTGGACTTTAGGAATAAAATAAATTATCGGCATAGTAGGCAGTTCTTTTTAAAAAAAAATTATATTCCTCCAAGCTTAATAAGTTCACACTTTTCCACGCTAGAAGTTTGGCGCAAAATTCTTCTTGGGTGCTTTTCATTTTTTGAAAAGAGTTTTTCTTATAGCATTCGACATCATTGAGCTGTGATAGTGCTTCTTCTATGTAATCGTCAAGTGGCCTAAGGACAATGTTACCTCCTTTATAAGAATTTCTGACCACTACTTGTTTTTCTTTTTGGAGTTTCTCGATTAGCTGATGGTATTTCCTTTCATGATTTGTAAATTTCTTCTTTGTCTTGTAAAGATTAATGTTCAATTTTTTGATTTGCTCTACCACCTGTTCATTAAAAACATCCAAGGAATCCAGAGGCATAACTGGGGTAAATTTGGATTTAGTTTTAAAAGAGGTATCAGGTTTAACATACATTTCATATGGTGGTATGTTTAAAATGTTTGATCTCGATTGTTGTTCACTTATCACTTCCCCTCTGACTGAGACTGCATTTTCCTTTTGTAGGTCTTGGAGATCTTGAAGCAGGGCTAGGTCCCCCACTGTTACATTTGATATGCTTGGGAATGATGTCATGGATATATTGGTAAAAGAAACAATTGTTGGACGGAATGCTGGACAGTGTAAACATTCACCCCCAGTCACACAGATCTGGGTTTATTCCATCATTCTTTTGCTCACCACACCACCCAGTTTGGACCTAGCCATTTGCAAATCAGTCTTGACCCTGTTCCTTGTGGGAACAGTCCAGCCCGAACTGCCAAGCCAGGTCCTCACCAGACCGGAAACAAGCATCCTGGGACCGGTTCCAGGTGTAGTGAGCACGGGACCCACGTCTGGGCATACCCTTCCCACTTAGGGTGACATATGCAAAAGAAACAATTGAGGGACGGAATGCTGGACAATGCAAACATTCACCCCCAGTCACACGGATCTGGGTTCAATCCATCATTCTTTTGCTCACCACACCACCCAGTTTGGACCTAGCCATGTGCAAATCAATTTTTCCGGTTCAGGGAAGACCTGGCTTGGCAGTTCAGGCTGGACTGTTCCCATGTGGCACAGGGTCAAGACTGATCTGCATATAGCTGGGTCTGAACTGAGGTGGCGAAGTGAGCTAAAGAATGATGATGGATTCAAACCAGATCTGTGACTGGGAGTGAGTGTCTGAAAAGTTTCAGCACTCCGTCCATCATCTGCTTGTGTTTACTTTGTTTGCCCTAAGTTGGCAGGGTATGCCCAGACGTGGGACCCTTGCTCACTTTGCCACTGGATTCAAGCTAGCCTGGCTGATGAAGGGTGTTACCCAGAAACTGGTCCCAGGAAGCTTGTTTCCGGTTCAGGGAAGACCTGGCTTGGCAGTTCGGGCTGGACTGTTCCCATGAGGCACAGGGTCAAGACTGATTTGCATATAGCTGGGTCTGAACTGAGGTGGCGAAGTGAGCTAAAGAATGATGATGGATACAACCCAGATCTGTGACTGGGGGTGAGTGTCAGAAAAGTTTCAGCACTCCGTACATCATCTCCTTGTGTTTGCTTTGTTCACCCTAATATGGCAGGGTATGCCCAGACGTGGGTCCCTTGCTCACTTTGCCACTGGATTCAAGCTAGCCTGGTTGATGAAGGGTGTTACCCAGAAACCGGTCCCAGGATGCTTGTTTCCGGTTCAGGGAAGACCTGGCTTGGCAGTTTGGGCTGGACTGTTCCCATGAGGCACAGGGTCAAGACTGATTTGCATATAGCTGGGTCTGAACTGAGGTGGCGAAGTGAGCTAAAGAATGGTGATGGATTCAACCCAGATCTGTGACTGGGCGTGAGGGTCTGAAAAGTTTCAGCACTCCGTCCATCATCTCCTTGTGTTTCCATGGTTATATTGGTGTCATCATTCTGTGGAATCCTTTGGAGTAAATGATATTTCTTCAACTTTAATTTTCTTATGAATTTATACACGTTCGTTCTAGTTTGCGTGTAATTGAAGTTGCTTTCAGGACAATAAGACAATCCTAATGCGAGTAGTTGGCGTTTGGCTGCATTGAGATCCACATGCGCTAGAATGATTATAGTGTTGGCGCTGGGGTTAACACTGGAATGTTGTTGACCTTCCACTACTTGTGTTTCCAGTGCCCCTGCCCGCGTGCTGGCTTCCTGTTTCCTCCGTTTCCGACTGGCTTTTCTTCTTTCCCGTCTTCTTTTGTTGTTCCGTTTTTTCCGGGCCTGCTGTTCCTCGGGCTTAGGGTCTCTCTTCTGCTTACCCTTAAAAAATCTAATTCCTCTCTCAAGCATAATTTAATATTGCTTTGGCCAGGTCTTGTGGAGCTCATTTCAGGTTCTGATTCGCTTTCCAGCGCTGAACTAAGATCTGAGGCAGATGTTATATCTGCTTGGCAATGATTATAGCCTGTTTGATGTGCCATTTGTTTTTGTTTGCTGGTCCTAGCATTCCTCCGTGAGTCATATTTACGCGAAAACGTAAAAATCTGGCCGTTTTCATAATCTTCTTTATCTCATTTAAATTTGTAGGATTTTCTTGTCTTTATCTTGTCCTCCTCTTTGCGCAGTCTCACCATCATCTCTTCACATAATTTTTGCAGTTGCTGGGTATTCCCTAATGCCTTGATTTCATCACTTAGGGCATCTATTTTTGTTTGCAATTCCCGTCTATCACTTTCAGTATACTTTACTACAATTTGTACTAGCTTGCGTGATGACTCCAAATTGCACTCTGCCCAATCCGCTATCATTTGAGGTTTTGCCGTTTCATAGTTGGGGGCTATCATTATTCTCAATCCCCTGGGAATCCTACCAACGTCGACACATCTTTGGAGAGACTGTTTTGACCTGCTTCATGACTTTTTCCAATTTTCGGAATGTTTCCTTAATGTTATTGGCGCCTCCACCAGTTACTCCTGTTGCACCTCTGTCCTCTTCTGTTTGATCCATATAAGAGTCTGAAAACATCTCCTCTGCAGCTGCTTCCTGATCGCGCAGCTTGTCAGCAGACATTATAACTCCATAATTGTACTTTATCTAATCCAGAGACGCCCGCGGATTTTAAATAAAACCGCGTTGGGCTCCGTGGAAGCACACCTCCCTGCCTGATGCCAAATGCACAGTAGTCCGCCTACCTCGTTTCCGTAAATCAGCGTTACAGCCGTGATCTACGGTCAGCCAACACGATCAGCCAACTCGGGTCCCGTTGAGCGCCGCCAAGATACGCCAAGGTATGCTGTTGTTCGTGCCTTCAGGAGGTCTCTGTGATTTGCAGTCACCCGGAAAGCTTCACTTTCTCTTCCGGTTCACAACAGCAGCAGACGCAGACGCCACACGCTGTGTGTGTCAGAGACCTTGACTTGCAGTTCACAGAGCCTGGTGTGAAGAGGGGGTCCGCAAATACCGGAGGAAGTCAATCCGGTTATCAATATCCAAGATTCTCGCCGCATATACCTCCTTGTTGAGAAGAATGAGTGTGGACCACAATTGAGTGCATAAGTTGTTTTTTAATGAGTTTCGTCCGCCATACCGCGTTTCAGCCGTTACTGGCCTTGATCATATGACAACGCTGTAACTGATGATCGGCTCTTTTAAAGTGGCAAGTGCTCAACATGTGATTAATGGATGTGGACAACAGACTTTCGGATTGTACAAGTAGGTCATTGTATTTGTACAAATACTCATTCTACTGCACCACGTTAATGACCTCAAACACTTACTTACCATTTATGCAGTATAAATATCCTGATTATTCATTAAAATTGCTAAATATCACATTACAATTCCATCACTGTCAATTTTGTTCACATTCCACTAACATTATGTGCAAATTATACTAGTGAATAAATTTACTGCATTTTCGCAAACCCTTCCCAGCCAGGATTTGTTCTATAATCAGCTCTTTTAAAGTGACAAGTGCTTGATAACTAATGGATATGGTCAACAAATTTAAAATGTTTTTGACAGGTCATTGTGCTTGTATAAATACTATTTTTCTGCATATGGCTTGTAACCCCAACGACTTACCCAACATTTATAAAATATAAATATAATGGTAATTCAATAACATTATGCAGATTACAGTGCAATGCCATTCCTATCACATTTGTTTCATATCCCAATTAACCTTATGTGCAAATAACAACCAATGAATAAAGTTACTGCGTGCTCGCAAATCCTTCCCAGCCAGGATTTGTTTACTAAAGTGCATAATGGCTAAAGTGTTTATTTGTCCAATTTATGTTACTAAATTCAGCCGCAGATTATGCTACAATATCCCATTCGAATATATATATATCACCTACTGGCGGTTACCAGTAGGTAGTTATAGTTAGGACCTTGTTTCTTTTCAAAAAGCTTTTTTTCTTTTGCCAATATCTTTGACGCCGTTTGACGAATCTTCGCAAAATTTTCAAAACTAATGGTTCACTCAGGTCAGCTTCTGTCTTGAAAGTTTCGGGGTGATTCGTTGAGCGAGGGCCGAGAAAAAAGGGGGTCCAAAATGCGTTTTCTCCATGTTAATTTCCATAGGAACTTTAGACAAAGCTACAGCCTGAACTGCTGAACGGAATTACACCAAATTTGGCAAAACGTAGCTCTTGGTTCAGAAAGCGACGTTTTTTTTAAATGGTGTAAATCCGCTCAGTAGTTCCTGAGAAATTCAAAAATAAAAAATATTGATATCTGGTGGCCGAGGAGGATCGCGAACCCTCCCGAGCACGAGCTTCATTTTTATTGGCTGTCAACACTCCAAACCAAGAAGTGTTGGCAACCATCTTGTGACTCGGTAAAACCGAGTCGCAAGGAAACAGTAAAAAAAAAAGATAAAAAACAAGAAAAGGGGGCAGGGTAGAAACACCCTGACCCCCTAGGCCTGCTCAGGGGGTCCCACACGCATTTTTTAAAAAACATTTTGGCCGGAGTCGCGCTGGGTCCGCGAATCCAGCCAAATATTTTTTTTAAAACGAAGGGTCCCGGGGGCAATGTCCAATTAATTAGCAGGGGCTCGCAGGGACCCCCGCAGCCCTGGACCCCGCCATCTCCCTGGGGCTTCATCAATATTGTGCTGGGGGCACACAGCCCCCCCGCAGCCCCGGGGACCACCACCTCCCCGGGGCTTTATTTATTTTAGGGCGGGGGGCCTCGCGGGCCCCCCCAAGAACCGGGGACCACCACCTCCCCGTGGCTTCATCAATAATGTACGGGGGCATGCTGCCTCCCCGCAGCCCCGGGGACCCCACCTCCCCGGGGCTTTATCCATTTTAGGGCGGGGGGCCTCGCGGGCACCCCCAAGCCCCGGGGACCACCACTTCCCTGGGCTTTTAGAAATAATTAGTGTGGGGGGGCTCGAGCCCCCCACACTACCCCAGGGACCACCACCTCCCCGGGTCACTCTGTATGGAAATACGGGGGTCCGTTGTGGACCCCCAGCCCCGGGGACCACCACTTCCCCGGGGCAATGTGCATGTTGGGAGGGGGCAGCATGGCCCCCGTCCTGGAGCCCTCCATGGCCCTGGGGACCGCCACCACCCCAGGGCGGGCTCCAGCAATGTCCAGGGGTGCCCACCCCCGGGACATTGCAGTTTGCAATGGCAGGGCGGGTTCACAGCTCCCGCCCTGTAATTGCAAACTCTACTTTGCTTCATGGAAGCGAGAACAGGAAACCTGCTCTCGCATCCATGAAGCAAAGCAGTATTGCTTTTGGACAAGGGGAGCTGCATGTCAGCAGCTCCCCTTGTCCAAAAGCAATGCCGGCTCCCGCAGGAGGCGTGTTTGCAGAGTGGTGTAAAAAGGGGGCGTGGCCTCGGACTACTCTCAGCAATCCAGCTGTGTGGGGCTTACTGGAGGTACCTGGTGGGCTAGTTGGCCCCTAGGGACCCTCAGGATTCAAAGGGACTTAATCTCCCAACCCAGAACGCACCAGGAGGCACATTTGCAGAGTGGTAGAGAAAGGGGGCGTGGCTTGTGTCCACCTGTCAGCAATTCCACTATCTGGGACATACTGGAGGTATCAGGTAGGCTAGTTGGCCCCTAAGGACCCCCAGCAGCGAAGGGGACTTTAATCCCCATCCAAGAGCGAGCCAGGAAGTGCGCTTGCAGAGTGGTGGGGAAAGGGGCGTGGCCTGCTATGTGAACTTAGCAATCCTGCTGTATGGGACTTACTGGAGGTAATAGGAGGGGTAGTTGGCCCCCAAGGTTGACCTTGGGGGCCAACTACCCCTCCTGTTACCTTCAGTAAGTCCCACACAGTGGGATTGCTAAGAGGTCTTCGGAGGCCACGCTCACCTTTCTCCACCAGTCTGCAAACACGCCTCCTGGCACAGTACTGGTTGGGGGATGAAGCCCACTTTACTCCTGAGGGACTTTGGCGGCCAAGTAGCCCTCCTGGTATCTCCTGCAAGTCCTATGCAGCGGAATTCCTGAGTGCTGGTCAGAGGCCCAGGCCCCTTTCTGCACCACTCTACAAACGCGACCACTATGTTATAGTTAGAAATTAGCATTTAAAAAACCTTAGAAATTCACTGAAAAACCATAGGTTTCAGGGGCGTTATAGTTAGAAATTAGCATTTAAAAAACCTTAAAAACTCACTGAAAAAACCATAGGTTTCAGGGACGTTATAGTTAGAAATTAGCATTTAAAAACGTTGACATCACTGATGACATCTCAAATGACATCACTGATGGCATCACCGATGACATCATCCACTTAATAACTGATGCACTTCCTCACACCCTAATATAACCTTTCATACACCCACTCTAAAATACAGACTACCATTCTCAAAACCATAGACACACCAATACCAGTTAGTACATACCCACTCACTGATTCATAGGTCTATACACACATCTACTCACTCACCCTTACAGTCACTCATACACGCATTCACTCATCAATACAGCCTCTGATATATGCACTCATACACCCATACAGAAACTCACATACTGCCACTCATACACAGAGATACTCACACACCTAGTCAGTCACCCAAAGACTCAATCACACTGCCATTTACTCACCAAAAGAGTTATACACACACCACCTCACTTATTCATAAAGATACTAACACATACTTACTCTCTTATACAATCACTGACACAAGCACACACTCATCCATGCAGCCACTCTCACAATCACTCACTCTCACATATAGTAATTTATATACTCCAACATTCACATATACTGCCTTTCACATATGTAGTCATTCACAGATATACCACTGAGATATCCATTCACTCACCAACACAGCCATACCCACACTCACTCACCCCTACAGCCCCTCGCAGACACACGCATGAACCCATATACCCACTGAATCACCCACTCACACATCCATGGAGGGAGTCACACACCCCCCCTACCCACCCACACAGACACTCAGGCACCCATACAGGTAATCAGACAACCAATCATTAACCCATATAGACACTCATGTAGCTACTCACCAACCCATGCAGCCACTTACACAGCAACTGACAGACCTATACAGACATTCACACAGATTAGTCATTCGCCCATGCATTCACTAAAACACATTTAATCTTTCACTTAAACAGTCAGTCACGCACCCACTAAATCATCCATTCAGACACTCATACACCCACTCATTCTTCAATACACCTTTGCGTATCTATAATTAACATTCTTAAACTTGTAAAAATCACCCAGTCTCTGGATGATGTCATCAGTGATGTCATCAGTGATGTCATTTGAGATGTCATCAGTGATGTCATCATTGATGTCACTGACCATGTCATGAGTGATGTAATATGTGACGTCATCAGCAGTGCATTGCGGGGGCATGTGTTATAGTTAGCTCAACTAACTATAATGGCCGAATTTCTCTGGTTTTGTACGAGTGAAATGTCCAACTAACTATAACGTCCCTGAAACCTGTGGTTTTTTCAGTGAATATCACAGGTTTTTTAAATGCTAATTTCTAACTATAACGGCCCTGAAACCTGTGGTTTTTTTCAGTGAATTTCCAACGTTTTTTAAATGCTAATTTCTAACTATAACGTCCCTGAAACCTACGGTTTTTTCAGTGAATTTCTAAGGTTTTTTAAATGCTAATTTCTAACTATAACGTCCCTGAAACCTATGTTTTTTTCAGTTAATATATATATATATATATATATATATATATATTCCTTTAGCCTTCGCTCCTTTAATTCCCTGTTGTCCAGGAAGAACGGATACGGACTCCAATTGACCTGAACAGGCCTTGATCACATGACGTGGCTGCAGAGGTGCTTCACATATTTAAAGTGACAAGTGCTTAAACACGTGGTAAGATATAGACAGAAAAGACAGACTCTTATGTGCGTTCTCACATGGAACAATCAATACAACATTGGTATTAATTTCAGTTTCCAATTTCACTCGATAATACCATAGTGCATTGGATACCTCCACAATTTAAATATTTATTTAAATATATCATAAAAATAAATGAATCAATTAAAAATATCATCATTAAAACCATGATGTGAGGAAATTCCATGATTACCAATGTTGAATGTAGTAGTACCTGGGTGGCTTTATATTTTGCCCCTAGCCATAACTACTGACATACTTAGCAAAGTTATTCTTTTTTATATAACCTTAACTGAACTATAGCCCAAGTGGGCCTAAATTATTGCTCCTGTCTCCATTTGCTATTATTAAAGTGCTCTAGTGCAATAAAACCATAAGTGCCACCCTAGAACAAACTTTGCTCATTAGTGATAAATTCAATATCGTGTTGAGTTAAAATGTGGGACAAAGCCTAATTACAGACAGGGGCATGTTAAATGTCATCTTATTAGTTCAGCAGAACTGAGATAAGGAACTTAACTAAATATGTGTCACTGGTTAACATTAAAGACAAGTATAGAAATCCTCACTAAATCCTCACTGGAATTCAGCCCCTGTGGGGTTTTGGTGTCGAGCTCTATAATATAACGGTTTTCAAGTTTTCTTAGTGCAGCCTCACGATTGCCCCCTCGTCTTGGATTTGCTACAGAGTCTAGCACATAGTATCTGAGATCTTCTAAATTGTTGTTATGTATTTCTTTAAAGTGACGTACAACTGGGTAAGATGGGTCAGAATTGGTGATTGCCCTGATGTGTTGGAGTATTCTCTTGTAGACTTGCAGCTTTGTGATGCCCACATATCGCAGTCCAAAGGAGCACTCCAATACATATATTGCATGATCCGTTTTGCATGTTAAGAATTTCTGAATGATAATGGGTTCATCTCTGAAAGGTATTTAATAGGATGTTTTATTTATACCAAACTTGCACGCACGACACGTGGTGCATCTCACAAACTCCTTCCTTTGTGTTAGCCAGTTGGACATAGTTTTAACTTCTGGGCTGCTGCTGACTAAAACATCACTCATAGAAGTAGCTTTTCTAAAGGTGATGGCTGGGTTTTTAGGTAATAGGCCCCCTATGACGGGATCACTTAAAACAATAGGCCAATTCTTTTTTGATTATACTGCGTAATCTGCTTTCCTGTTTGTTATATGTAATAAACAACCTTGTACCCAATTCCATCTGTATGTTTGAGCTTGCTGGTGTAGAACTAGACTCATTTCCGGTTGTTGCAAACAGTAACTCTGATCTGCTTAGAGCTTGGGTTTTTCTGATTGCTTTGTCAATTGTACTTTCTGAATAACCTCTTGCCAAAAACCTGATTTTACTGTCCCTCTGGTCTAACATAAGATCAGTATCATTGCTGCAGATTCTCCATTCTGAGCATTTCTCCATATGGAATGCTGTGTATTAAATATTTAGGATGGAAACTTGTGGCGTTGAGTACAGTATTCCCAGCTGCCTGTTTGCGATGTAATTTTGTTTCGCTTCTATTATTTACAATGAACACCTCTACATCGAGAAAGCAGACTGATTCCTTACATAAAGTTGATGTCAAATGTAAGTTAAGATTATTGACATTAATTTCCTAAATAAATTTGAGTGCACTTTCTTTGGTGCCACGCCATATCACAAATAAATCATCAATATACCTCAACCATACAATAACATGCTTATCTAGGATTTCCTTAAAATCTGCTTTGAGGACCAACTCCTCCCACCATCCCATGTGTAAGCAGGCATAACTAGGCGAGAAGCTGGCCCCCATCGCAACACCCCTGATTTGTTGGAAAATCTGATTTTGGAACATAAAGAAGTTATTTTCTGGGCAGAATGAGGTCATGTTAACTAACATTTTGTTATGTTGATATAACCAAATTGGTCTAGTACCTAGATAATATTCCAAAGCTCTTATGCCATCCTGATTATGGATACTTGTGTATAGCGTTGTGACATCCAAAGTCATAAGGAGATAGTCCTCTTCCCATGTATATTTATAAATATGTCTGAGGAAGTCACTGGTATCCTGAATATAGGATGACAGAGTTCGCACATGTTCCTGTAAGAGAAAAACAATGTAGCGCGATGTTTTTTCCAGAAGACCTTTTCGTGCTGAGATAATCGGTCTCCCAGGGGGCTTAGTGGCATGTTTGTGTATTTTAGGAATAAAATAAATTACAGGCATGATTGGATGATCATTTTTCAAATACTTGTATTCATCCTGACTTAGGAGTCCTGCGCTTTTCCAAGCCAGTAGTTTGGAATAAAACTCACGCCATGTTGCACAAGTTATCTGGGTGCTACTCCTTTTATAGCAATCTGGGTCGTTTAGTTGCTTCATCGCTTCTTCCATGTAATCCTCTTTGGGCCAGATTACTGTGTTACCCCCTTTGTCAGAATTCCGGATGACAATCTGATCATTGCCTTGTAATTTACCAATAAGTTGACGATACTTGCAGTTCTGAGGATTGTATTGTTTTCGTGTTCTTGAAACTTGATGATTTAGTTTTTTTACTGGAGAAGTTACGTGTTCATTGAAAATATCAAGTGAGTCTCATGGCATGATAGGCTGAAATGTCGATTTTGGTTTAAATCCTGTGCTTACTGTCCCAAATGTGTTAAGCTGTTGTTGCGCTATAACCAATTGGGTAGAAACTTCAGCAATGTCCGATGTATTTTCATTCTGTAGTTGTTGTAAATTGCATAGTAATTGTACATCTGCAGCTGTCATTATGCTTGGACTGGCTGAGGAACCATCACCGGTTGTGTATTGGCTGTTATACATATATATTTTCACTAAAAAGCCAAAGGCTACAGGGATGGTATAGTTAGGTTCAGATTTTACACACATAAAACCATAGAAATTCAGCAGTTATATTTATAGTTATATCAAGAAACTATAACTCATGTCCTAAGGTAACTATAACTCACGGCCCCACCATGCACTAATTACCCCACATATGACACCTTCTACAACATCATTGATAATATCACTGCAGCATTTGCATCAGAATAATTGATGAGAAAACTGTGCATGGCAGGGATGCGAGTTTTAGTTACCTTACTGCATGAGTTATAGATTCTTGAGATAACTATAACAATAACCTTTGCATTTCTATCTTTTTTAGTGTGTGAAATCTGAACCTAACTATAGCGTCCCTGTTACATTTGTTTTTTTAGGGAATTTCTAAGGTTTTTTTCAATTCTATTTCCTAACTATAACTTCCCTGTAACCTTTGGCTTTTTCAGTAAATTTCTACATTTTTGAAATGCGATTTCCTAACTATAAGGTCCCTTTAACATTAGTTTGTTTCAGTGAATTTCTAGGTTTTTTAATGTAAAGTAATATTTAACTGCCATATATTCATCTAACTGTAGCCCTACATGGCTGGAGGCAGTGTGTGGTGGGGGTTGGTCACAGAGCCTGCAGCCAGGCCCATCGGCTATCCCCCCGCATGCAGCCAATCCCACATTGAGCATGGCCTTTGGCCATGCGCAGTGGGGGTTTGGCCACAATGCCTGGCTTGTGGCCAGGCCCTGTGGCAAACACCCCAAAGGCAACCAATACATGGGACCCCTCCCCAGGCCAGTTTTGGCCCTGGGGACCAATCCCCTGGGGTCCACTAACATATCTAAGGGTGAGGGGCACACAGGCCCCCTCCCCATGCTTATTTTGTCCTTGGGGACCCCATCCCCTGGGGACTGGCACATTTTTTGGGGAGCATATGACCTCCACCCCAGGCCACTTTTGGCCCCAGTACCCCATGCATCCTCTAGGACCCAGTACATTTTTTGGGGGGACACATTGGCCCCCTCCCCAGGACACTTTTGACTCCGTGGCCCACATCACATGGGGTTTGTGCATTATTTGGGGGGAGAAGGGCATGTGGCACCTCTCCAAAGGCAAATTTTTGTCCTGTGGATCCCATCCTCCGGGGCCCAGCTATAGAGAAAAAGGAGGAGGGGAGCACACAGCTAATTTTGGCTCCAGGTACTCCATCCTCCGGTGCACAGACAACAAAGGGTGGGTGCCCTTGTGCCCACCCAGGGAACCCACCACACTTTCATGGGGAGCTGTGGGGGGAGCCTAAATTCTGCACGGACCCAGCCAGCTCCCGCCTCCAGCGAGAGCCAGCATTGCTCCTGTCTGCAGGGAGCAGCTAAAAATGCTGATCTCTGAGGGTGGGAACAATATTTTGATCTGTTTTTCCTGCCCGCTTTAGTGCAGACAGGGAAATCGATGAAAGGTTTGCTCCCAATGAGCGGGAGCCTATTTCATGCTCCCACTTGCTGGGAGCGGACTTTGTGTTTACTCCCTCTTGGCGGGAGTTTTGAAATTGTTCCCACCAAGCGAGAGCAAATACAGGTTTCCCTGGCAGTGTCTGTGTAGGCAGGGAAACCGCTATGCCCCGGGGGTGGACCCCCAGGACATAGCATGAGTCAGCCCTGAGGGATGGGTTCCCCAGGGCCAATAATGGCTAAGAGAGGGGGGCCACGAGGCCCCCCTCCCATTTGCATATGCAGCCGGGTCCAGGGGGATGGGTACCCAGAGGCCAAAACCAGCCCAGGGTGTGGGGCATTGTAGCCCCCCCATTGCATATGCAGCTGGGCCCGAGGGAAGGGGTCCCTGCGGCCAAAATCATCCCAGGGAGGGGAGCTGTGTGCCCCTTCCTCTTTTTTCTTTATGACCAGGCCCTAGTGGATGGGGTCCCCAGAGTTGGAATTGGCCTGGGAGGCGGGCTGTATGTCCCCTCCCATTTTTCTAATAAGGCCGAGCCCCAGGGGAGGCGAACCCCAGGGCCAAAATCGGCCACGTGGTCGCCTCCCTCTTCTCAATATCAGCTGGGCCTTTGGGGATGGGGTCCCCATGGCCAAAATCTTGCTTGGGGAGAAGGGTCACATGTGCCTGCTTCCCCCTAAATATACATCAATGTTCCCCCTGGGACTTGCCCACCTGAGGGGCTTAAAAAAAACAAATGCCGGAGACTACGCTTTTTGAAAACAATTGTGCCACAGATCCTCTGCAAATTCTTGGCAAAATATTTAAATAAAGGTTTTTGGCCTCAAAACATATTTTTCCCATTCATTTTTCTATAGGAACTTTAGACAAAGCTACTGCCCAAACCACTGAATGGATTTAAACCAAATGTGGCAGAAAGCTAGTTCTTGGACCTGAAAGAGTGCATTTTGTGATTTGGTGTAAATCCATTCAGTAGTTTTCGAGCAATTAATGCTCAACTAAACTTGTATATTGTTATATTTCATATAGGTACCTCGGTCTAGTTATCATCATAACCCTTCACCTACATTCTCTCCTATACTACATACATAACAGATTTGGAGGACTGACCTTTTACCCAGTTACAATACAACACATAAGTAAGTAGGGTTTTTCCCTGGACACTGTCCTCATAAATTATGCATGAGGATCCTTGGTTTCTTGGAATCACAGCAGGACCATCATCTCCTGCATAATAACTGTGTATAAAGTTCATTCCCGACGTCATCCTAAGTCCGACACTGGCACAGCAAGATAGAACCCCCTGGGGATACCTTAGGGTATATAAACACCACATCTTGCTGAGATAGAGAGAGGAGATCACGACTTCCATGCTGACACACTGACGCGGGACGCTGAGGTTCCTGCATGCAGATACTCCAGCTCGCAGTGGTCTGACATCCCTTGCGGGATGTTCAGCTCGAAACCGGAACAAGGTCCCGCAGTCTAACATCAGGTAATGGGGTTGGTATTGGCAACGTTGGTATTGGCACTTATTTAACAGTCAAATCTGAATAGTTCAGTCATGCTATTCTCAGAGACCCCTACTCACAATTTCCCCAGAGACGTCTGGAGTGGGAGGGAACAAAATCCGCCGCAGCTGAGTAGGACAATTCCTATGTATTGGCTGTTGGTTTAATCAAGCTTGAAGGATACAGTGTTCCTAATTGTCCATAACACCTTATCTCAGTTCCCTTGAAAGGCTTTCCTTTCTAAAAATAATGACTGAACAGGAGACTTAGATGAAGGGAATGCACTAAACTTTTCAGCTGAAGAAAACGATGCAGATGCAATATACATTGCAGATAATGTTAGAAATGACATAACCCTAAAACTAGTAGCATATGGTGTTACAATTAGGGGTGGGCAAGTGACTTTCGTGATTGAGGCACACAAATCATATACAACAGAGGTATTCTATTCATGGATTAAATTCCCGCAGGCAAATGCACAAACCAAAACATTTCACTACTATGTAGAAGATGATATACCAAATGAGTATAGTCCATATGAGGACATTGAACTTCCGCTCACTTGCGAAGAACACCTCTACTGGTTTAAAGGCGCCATCCCCCATACAAGAAATAGAGTAAGACTCGGTCCGCTCGGAAGAGACAGAGCAACATGGCCAGTTTTAGCGGCATACACACCACATCCTGACATTGACACAATGCCAGGAGGAGACTTACTTGTACAGCATAAAGAATTAACAAGACTTTACAGAAACATGACACAGTTTGTGTTGAGAACAATCACACTTCAGCCCACACTGGCTACACAACCAGGACCAGTCTAAGCTCCTACAGCAAAAATTACACCACAGACACTGCACGCAGTAATGGGTAAAATGCCCACAAAACGCGAACAAATGCCCTTCTGGATAGCACAGAAAATTACACAGCTGGAGGCGGTGTTTCCACACACTGGTCCTAAGGAAAAGCATAGAATACTTACTATTTGCTTGCCAATGGGGATAGCTCCCTCAATAGAGGATTGTACTTCTTGGGGTACAGTCTTCGCTGCAATATATACCAGGACACATGGTATCCCATCTTTAGCGGTAATACCAGATGTATTAAGACAAATACAGAACAAGTATGGAGCAGAGCCTGCTCTATACTTAGGGATGAAGTTGTTCTGCGATAATATTGGCTAATATTAAAGGGGAAGCAGAATCAGTGGCAATACGCCAACGTCTGAGAGGGTTCACTCCGTTACAACAGGAAACAGAACTACCTAAAATAATTGAAACTGCTTATGCAGAGTTAGGTAGAGACAGTCTGGGAGCTAGACCTGTAAAACCCAAACTAGTGGGGAACTAAGATAAAGAACAGGCAAAGCAAACACCAGTTTCTTCAAAGAAGAAATGCGACAATAATAAACAACAAAAGAACAGATCTCACTCCAGGTGAAGGTCTCCTCAGCAGGAGCCCTCAGAAAGGAGATATAATCTTAGAAATAGAGATAACATTAAAAAACCTGACAGGTATCAGGACACTGATACACGTTCCTCTTGTTCCTTTCAGGGTTCATCAAAAAACTCCGAGAGGGAAGGACGGTCAGAACAAAGACAAGAAGAGTGTACAAAGTCCAGAGATAGGCAACGCACTTCAGACTTCGCTTCAAAGAAAGATGAAAAACCTAAAGCAAAACCTCAATTTAAAAAGAAGAAGGTAGCAGGTCTCAAAGTTAGACATGCCCAGAATTCTGAGGACTCAGCTACTGAACGGGGAATGGGCTCTGACGATGCTAGACAGCGTGGCAGAGGTACCAATAGCTCACTGGAACCTGTTGGAATTTCTGGTGACAGCAGAGTTGAGTGAGTATATCACGGTGGAAACACCTGATACTAGGGTTAGTGTCCCACACAAGTTACATGAAATAACACTCCAAATGGAGGGGGACAAGCCGAGACAAGTTAAGGGTCTCTTTTGGGAGAACCTGACTTCGGGCTATGACATCCTATTAGCAGAAAAAGATTGGCCGCCTACTATTGTTATGGAATGCCCAAAGGGGGAAACTGTAATTTTTCCAGCTTTCTCCGACCTAGACATACATATGCGCAGGAGTGGGCGGTAGCCCTTGCTCCAGCACCCCACCACGTTATTCCAATAAAAACAAACCCAACTCCACAAAGATAGTATCCCATAAAACAGGAAGCTGAAAAACAGGTCAGGGAGATCTTAGATCAACTTGAATACCAAGGTGTAATTGAACCATGCACTTCATCAATGAATAATCCTTTGTTTCCTCAATGAAACCCGAAAATTCATATCGTCTAGTGTTAGACTACAGACACTTAAACTCATGCACAAAAACATTTGCAGTTCAGAATGCACACAGTGCCGCATTAATGAATAACATTGTGCGGAAAAAATACAAAACAACATTAGATATCTCAAATAGATTTTTCTGCCAAAACATAGCGCCTGAAAGCAGATATTTGACAGCCTTCTCAGCGCTAGGGTCCCAGCGTCAAGTTTGTCGACTCCCCCAAGGGTATAAGATTAGCCCGGGGTTATTCTCAAGAAGGGTAACAGAGTTACTACAGAATTTGGATGAAGAAGCATTATCGTATTGTAGCGGGTGTAGAAAGTACTAGACAGAGTTGCCTTGATACGCCTTTATTGCTTCTTATCGATACAAAAGGGGATGATGGACGGAACGTTTGAGCCAATCAAACACTCACCCCCAGTCAACTGATCTGGGTTTAATCCATCATCATTCTTTAGCTCACTCCACCACCCCAGTTCAGACATGGCCATATGCAAATCAGTCTGACCCTGTGCCTCATGGGAACAGTCCAGCCCGAACTGCCAAGCCATGTCTTCCCTGGACCGGAAACAAGCATCCTAGGACCGGTTTCTGGCATTCCAGCCGTCATCAGCCAGGCTTGCTTGAATCCAGTGGCAAAGTGAGCAAGGGACCCACGTCTGGGCATACCCCCGCCAACTTAGGGCGAACAAAGCGATACAAAAGGGGATGATGGACGGAACGTTTGAGCCAATCAAACACTCACCCCCAGTCAACTGATCTGGGTTTAATCCATCATCATTCTTTAGCTCACTCCACCACCCCAGTTCAGACATGGCCATATGCAAATCAGTCTGACCCTGTGCCTCATGGGAACAGTCCAGCCCGAACTGCCAAGCCATGTCTTCCCTGGACCGGAAACAAGCATCCTAGGACCGGTTTCTGGCATTCCAGCCGTCATCAGCCAGGCTTGCTTGAATCCAGTGGCAAAGTGAGCAAGGGACCCACGTCTGGGCATACCCCCAACTTAGGGCGAACAAAGCGATACAAAAGGGGATGATGGACGGAACGTTTGAGCCAATCAAACACTCACCCCCAGTCAACTGATCTGGGTTTAATCCATCATCATTCTTTAGCTCACTCCACCACCCCAGTTCAGACATGGCCATATGCAAATCAGTCTGACCCTGTGCCTCATGGGAACAGTCCAGCCCGAACTGCCAAGCCATGTCTTCCCTGGACCGGAAACAAGCATCCTAGGACCGGTTTCTGGCATTGCCCAGACGTGGGTCCCGTGCTCTCCATGCCACTGGAATCAAGCTATTCTGGCTGAAGAGGGGTGAAACCCTGAAACCGGTCCTAGGATGCTTGTTTCCAGTCCAGGGAGGACCTGGCTTGGCAGTTCGGGCTGGACTGTTCCCATGAGGCACAGGGTCAAGACTGATTTGCATATGGCTGGGTTCAAACTGGAATGGCATGGTGAGCAAAAACGATGGATTTAGGCCCAGATCTCTGTACTGGGGTGAATGTATGACATTGTTCTGCATTCTGTCCATCAACTGTTGTTTTTGCATTTGTCACCCCGAGTGGGACGGGTATGCCCAGACGTGGGTCCCGTGCTCTCCATGCCACTGGAATCAAGCTATTCTGGCTGAAGAGGGGTGAAACCCTGAAACCGGTCCTAGGATGCTTGTTTCCAGTCCAGGGAGGACCTGGCTTGGCAGTTCGGGCTGGACTGTTCCCATGAGGCACAGGGTCAAGACTGATTTGCATATGGCTGGGTTCAAACTGGAATGGCATGGTGAGCAAAAAAACGATGGATTTAGGCCCAGATCTCTGTACTGGGGTGAATGTATGACATTGTTCTGCATTCTGTCCATCAACTGTTGTTTTTGCATTTATTGCTTCTTATAGCAAGAACATGAAACAAACAAAAAGATTCTGTCTCTCTCGGGGAATAGTTGTCTTCGTCCTTTATATGGCTCTCCGCCACTTGTATCCAGGGTATATGGGTCAGGTTGCTCTCAAAACAAAGGAAAGAAACAGGCATCAATGACACGTTCCATGTTGTATGTCATAAAAAGGGAAGGGAGTGGGGAATGTATGCACCCATCATGCAGAGTTGTAGCTGTGACAAGAAAACCGCCACCAAAACTGTAGACGAAAGAAGGGTATCTCTAAAAACACCCTGATGCACGTTTTATGGCTTCCCCCTTAGAAAGGACCGGGTCCTTTCTTCTACCCGCCGCCCACTCCCTAGAAACCGAGCACACACCTGGGCAAGCTACGCTCCTCCTGGAATGCGGTTGGGCGGCTCATGGGGTCGTTGGCCTCCAGGCACTTCCGTTTGGACTTCGCGGCTTATCTCCGTCTTCTGTGACCCTTCTCCGGCGTTTTCCTCGCTTCGGGAGTGCTCCGCGGCGTCTCTGGTTCGTGGTTCGTGTTCTTCCTCTCTCCGAGAAAACACGTCACTCGCTAGCCTCTCTTGTCTTGTTCCTCCTTCCGGCTCTAGTGAACCCCTCCTCCAGAGGGTGTGGCTTCCCTCCTCGTTCTTGTCCGGCAGCCTGGAATTAAAGGGCCCGTACCAGTCACCCTCCTGTTCTTCTGTCAGGTACATTACGTCACCGCTGGGACCTGGGGCCTGGAAGGCAAGCAATGGTACGGGCCAGTGAGGCAACAATCCTTCTTTCTCGTCGGGGTCAGCAGGGTATGGAGCCTGACACACCCCACCCCTAGAGTCTTCCCGATCGGGGAGGTAAGAGACACGGGACAGAAAGACGGCATTAGCGTTTTGGGCACCTTTCCTATGCCTGACCTCGAAAGCAAAGGGTTGGAGGGACAGAAACCATCGCAACACCCTGGGATTGTTACCCTTGTTTCGGCTCATCCATGTTAGCGGGGCATGATCTGTATAGAGAACGAAGGGTTTTCCTTCTAGGTAGTAACGGAGTTTCTCTACTGCCCACTTAATCGATAGACATTCTTTTTCAATCACGGGGTATTTCTTTTCTCTTGGGAAGAGCTTTCGGGTGATAAACAGGATGGGGCGTTCCAGGCCTTCCGAGGAGTCTTGAGACAACACTGCCCCTATACCGACATCAGAGGCGCCAGTTTGTAAAATGAAGGGATTATCGAAGTTAGGGGAGATCAGGACCGGGCTGCTAGTGATGGCATGTTTAAGGCATTGGAAGGCTTTCCTGACATGATCAGAAGGATGCTTGAGACTGGTCTTTGGGACGTCGTTCTTCAGGAGGTCTGTAAGGGGAGCAGCTATCTCAGAGTATCGGGAGATGAATCTCCGGTAATAACCTAAAAGGCCTAGGAAGGCTCTCACCTCCCGTTTGGTTGTAGGAAAAGGAGTATTTAAGATCGCCTTGATCTTCTCCTCTTGGGGTTCGATGACTCCGTTGCCTAGCAGATACCCCAGACAGCGTACTTTTTGAAACCCCATTCTGGATTTCCGGGTGTTTACATGTAGGCCCGCCTTTTGTAACTCTCGGAATATCTGGCGACAATGTTCGAGGTGTGATTCCCAGGATGGACTGAATATAACAATATCGTCCAGATAGGCCGAGGAGTTTGATTGATGGTTACGAAGCACAGAGTTCATTAGTCTCTGAAATGTAGCGTGTGCTCCGTGCAAACCAAAGGGAAGAACGGTGAACTCAAAAAGCTCGTCTGGGATGGAAAAGGCTGTCTTTTCACGGTCTCTTTTCTTTAAGGGGACCTGCCAATACCCTTTCGTTAGGTCGAGAGTGGATATATAGACTGCGTCTCCTAACTTTTCTATGAGTTCATCTATCCGTGGTAAGGGGTAGGCGTCAAACTTTGAGATGGCATTTACGGATCTGAAGTCGATGCAGAATCGGACTGATCCGTCTGGTTTCGGGACAAGGACAATGGGCGAGGACCAGTTACTTTGGGACAGTGTTATTACCCCCATTTGCAACATCTTACTGATCTCGGAGGATATAGCCTCTCTCCGGGCAGCTGGTATCCGCTATGGTTTCTGTTTAACAACTTGTCCGGGAGAGGTCTCGATTGTATGCTCTACTAGAGAGGTTTTCCCAGGTAGGTCAGAAAATAACTCCGCAAAAGGTTCAAGGGTATCCAACAAACCGGAACGTTGTTCCTTAATCAGGTCCTCATTCGTTACCAGGTGTTCTAAGGTACAGGGGTTCGTCAGGGTTGATAGGGTGAGGTGGGTTGCCTTTGGTAGGGGACCTAACCACTTCTTCAGCAGGTTAATGTGATAGCTCTGCTGTTTACGAGGAGTGACCTGGATCCTGTAAGTGGTCCTTCCTATTTTGGCTACCACTTTATACGGACCCTTCCATTCGGACTTGACTTTCGGGAGGGACGTGGTCTGCAGTATGAGGACCCAGTCATTTACCTGTAGGGTTCTCCATTTCTTCCCTCTGTCATAAAAGGTTTGTTGCTTCCTTTGGCTTCTTTCGAGATTGGAGTGTGCCAGGTCTCTTAATTTCCCTATTCTAGCCTTGAGTTGTTTGGTATAGTCTAGGAGTTCACTAGCATCGTCCTCTCCCTTTTCCGAGGCCTCCTTCGTCATCTCTAGTAGGGTCCGGGGCTGTCAACCATACAACAGCTCGAAAGAGGAACAGCCTAGGCTGCTTTGGACCTGTCCTCGGATGACGAATAGGGCAAGAGGGAGAAGCTGATCCCAATTCTTCCCTTCTCCTGTGAGCATCTTCTTCAAAGTCAGTTTGAGAGTCCCGTTGTATCTCTTGACTAACCCGTCGGTCTGGGGGTGATAGACTGAGGTCCTGATATGGGTTAAGTCGAGCACTCTGCATACTTGGGACATGAGCTTAGAAACAAAGGGAGAACCCTTGTCGGTAAGGATCTGACGTGGAAAGCCCACTCTGGAGAAATATTCGACCAACTTGTCAGCTATACTGGTTGTATTAGGGGTTCGTAAAGGAAAGACTTCAGGGAACCGGGTGCTGTAGTCCACTAACACTAGTACGTACTGATATCCCTTCGTGGTTCTGGGTAGAGGCCCTATCAAGTCCATACCTATCCGTTCAAATGGTTTGCCTATGATCGGCAAAGGCTGGAGTGGTACTAGGGTTGGTCTATAGGGGTTTTTCCGTTGGCAAACGGGGCATTGTTGGCAGAACTTTTTAATGTGGGCATAAATGCCTTGCCAATAGAAATGTCGGAGGATGTTCTGGGTAGTCTTTAGAGCCCCTGTATGTCCTGCTAACAAATGCGAGTGGGCAAAAAACATGATGCGGTCCTGGAAGACCCGTGGTACGAGCAGCTGCTGGGACTCATTTACTCCTCCCAGCCTGTATAGGAGCCCATTTCTTTCTACAAAGAAGGGATATACCGGGGGGTTCGCGGGATTGGGTTTCCGGGCCTCTTGCCAAGCATTCTGTAAAGATGGGTCATTAACCTGTGCCAACTGGAAATTCCTATCCGTCTGCCATGGCTCTTGGGTGATGAGGGCACGAGGGACATTGGATTTGGGGGGTGGTCCTGGGCCCGTCTTATTGATACTTCCCCGGACCAAGGCTAAAAAACTAGGATTGTCTGTCCCTATGATGAGTACCTCAGGAAGGTTCTGGAGAACCCCTACAGTCACTATTGTTTGAGGGCCCTCTGGTGTTTGTATGGGTATGCGGGCCACTGGGTACCTCTTAACGTCCCCATGTACACAACGGATCAGTACCTGTTTCCCAGGGAGAACCTATGCCGCACCTACAAAGCCTTTTTGTACCACAGGCTGACGACACCCTGAATACAGGAGGGCGGTTACTGGTGTGTGATTGACAAGAACACTCACATAGAAACAAGCCCCCATTTCTTCCATGTAGAGAAGAGGCCGGGGAACGCAGCTGATGTCTATAGGTTCATCACAGAGCTTCTTATGGGGACAGGTCCTGGCGATGTGGCCACACTCGCCACAATCAAAACATTGAGGCCCGCGATAGGGGGAGTCTCTGGTTTATAGGAGTGAGGTTTCTGAAGCTCACTGGGGGGGTTGTGGGTTCCTCTTGGGTGCTTGGCTATTTCGAGGCGTTGTCTCTGCGTCCCACGGGGAAACACGGGGTTGGGCGCGCGAAAAGGATGTGGCCATCTCTACTGCTTGCTCGACAGGGAGATGTGAGTGTTGTCGCAGCCATCTTTGTGTAGAAAAAGGCAAGGCCTCAAGGTACTGTTCTAAGTAGATCTGGTCCATGATCTCTTCCTTTGTTTTTTCAGCAGGTTTCAGCCATTTGTCCGCTGCTAGCTTTAGTTTAAAGAACATGGTCTTGGGGGTATCACCCAGAGCCCCCTTCTCCTTCCTGAATTTAACCCTTTAGGACTCTGCATCCATGCCAAGGTGATCCAGAATGATGGTCTTTATTTCCTCATACGGGATGTTACCCCGTGCATTTGTGACTTGGTAAGCCGATTGGGCTCCAAGTCAGGAGAGAAGCCAGGAAAAATGGCCATTTCCCAACAGGCCATCCTGATGCTTTGGCTCCTTGTTCAAAATTCAATAGAAAGGCGTCCGGATCCTCTCCTGGTATATATTTCTGTAGTGCTATGTTTGGGTGTACCAGAGTACCTGCGCAAGTTCCTTGAAGGTGGGCGGCGCTCTGCACCTGGTCTTCAGCCACCTTGTGTATGGCGTCTACTTGGGACTTAATAAGGTCTTTAAATGTGTCCCGATCGGCTTGGGCTGAGGCCATTTGTCTCTCAATGGCCCATTCAAGCTTCTTCTGTCCATCTACTATGTGGTGTATAAGCGCGTCCATTTCGGCTCACCAATGGACTAATTCCCGCATTCTCCACCAAAATGAATAATCCTTTGTTTCCCATAATGAAACCCGACAAATCATATCGTCTAGTGTTAGACTACAGACACCTAAACAGAATTTGGATGAAGAAGCATTATCCATTTGTAGCGGGTTGTAGAAAGTACTAGACAGAGTTGCCTTGATACGCCTTTATTGCTTCTTATAGCAAGTACATGAAACAAACATAAAGATTCTGTCTCTTCCGGGGAATAGTTGTCTTCATCCTTTATATGCCTCTCCACCACTTGTAACCGGGGTATGTGGGTCAGGTTGCTCTCAAAACAAAGGAAAGAAACAGGCGTCAATGACACATTCCGTGTTGTATGTCATAAAAAGGGAAGGAAGTGGGGAATGTATGCACCCGTTATGCAGAGTTGTAGCTGTGTCAAGAAAACCGCCACCAAAACTGTAGACGAAAGAAGGGTGTCTCTAAAAACACCCTGATGCACGTTTTATGGCTTCCCCCTTAGAAAGGACCGGGTCCTTTCTTCTACCCGCCGCCCACTCCCTAGAAACCGAGCACGCACCTGGGCGAGCCGGGCTCCTCCTGGAATGCGGTTGGGCGGCTCATGGGGTCGTTGGCCTCCAGGCACGTCCGTTTGGACTTTGCGGCTGGTCTCCGTCTTCTGCGACCCTTCTCCGGCGTTTTCCTCACTTCGGGAGTGCTCTGCGGCGTCTCTGGTTCGTGGTCCGCGTTCTTCCTCTCTCCGAGAAAACGCGTCGCTCTCTAGCCTCTCTTGTCTTGTTCCTCCTTCCGGCTCTAGTGAACCCCTCCTCCGGAGGGTGTGTGTTGTATTCTACCTTCTTCCTTAGCTTTACCCTCTTTTGGTTCCTCCCTCCACCCCTCTGTTTTCGCCCTGGTTGTACATTCCTAGAATGTTACGAGAGTTCTAAGGTGCACTCCCTGGTGCCAACTCTTTTCTCTCAGTGGGTTATGGATGTCGTTGCTTATGACCCATGCTGAATAAAGCTACTGAAAAATCAACAGTATTTGATCAATTATTTCACTAGCGACGAGTTGTTGTGAGGAGGACAACGTTACGACATCCCCTCCTGACGTTACCCAGCTGAACTGAATGAGATTTGAGGAAGTCACGATTCACCTTTAACCGAGAGACTGGCAAGTACTTCAATTGCATGTGTGGAACGTATGAAATAGGAGGAAAAGAGAGAAGTTACCTGCACTACTCCTCTGAATTTGGCGTTGTATCAGCGGGGTTTTGCTTCGTGTCATTTTGTCTGAAGCACCTCGGGAAGTTTACGGCTGGTGTCAGGATTCTGTGCTGCACTGCTAGTCTACATCCTTGGATGGGGCGGAACCATCTAGTTGCTCATGCGCTGAGGAACATCTCAATGTAGTGTGGAGGAAATGAGTCACGATCGGCCCACGGGTTATTCCGGTTGGGAGCAGCAACAAGAGTACACTAATCTCCTCAGGATCACAGGAAGGCGGAGCAGTCTTTAACGCACTTGCGCGGAGAATATCCTCGGCATATTGAGGAAGCGTCTGTCATAACCGGCCCATTGTCTTCCCGATCGGAGCTGCAACGTGCCATTACACTTATTTATTCAGGAAATATTTGCACAGAGTGTTGCATTTTTTATCACTGTGTGTGTTCGAAGTTTACAACTTCTGGTACTTTTATTCCACCAGGAAACTTGTTTCAGGAATATCGGTGAGTGAAGTTCCGATTAACAGGTTATCCCTCGGAGCGGCGAGTTGCAGTGGATGTTGATCTTCAAGTTTGTGTAAATTAACGAACATACCTGAAGCAAATCGCGCCGTTACATTTACTTGTGTAAACTGAACGGTTTTGACAGTTCAATTCTGGTGACTCTCCGTTTAGTGTTTTATTTGTCATTCCTACAGTTCTTGGGATTATTATTCTTACTGTATTCATGTGAGTAGGTATGTTATATGGTGAATAGTAGAGTTCATTGATGCGATTTAAGAATTCATGTACATTTCATTATATCTCAGTGACTTCTGTGTACAGCCATTTATAGAGAACTATTTCTCTGAAGTACATATTTGAGTTACATGTAAAAGTTTCTAACCATTTTTTTTTCAGGAAAACTTTATAGTTATACCATCTGTGATTTATTATTCAATAAATATTTCTCCTTAATATGGCAGTGGCTAGCATGAGTCAACCCCCCACCTTTTCTTTCAGAGGCTGGGGAACCTGTTGTACCAAGGAAAGATTGGAGGACGGGTTTTGAATCATATCTCATTGCTATAGGCGCAAGTGGATTTTCAGCTATAAGGAGGCAACACATACTCTTACTCAACCTAGGAGCAGAGGGTAGGAAAGTTTTTGACAGTCTTCCTGATTTAATGGGAGAAGAGGTTGAATTGGAGGAAAGAGATGTTTATGATTATAGCATTAAAAAATTAGAAATACAATTTGCTGACAAGATAAACGTTGTCTTGGAGAGACATAAGTTTTTTGGTAGAGTCCAAGGAAAAAATGAGAAAGTAGGAAATTACATTGCCAGTTTAAGAGGACTAGCGAATACTT
This sequence comes from Calotriton arnoldi, assembly GCA_963921515.1. NCBI lineage: Eukaryota > Metazoa > Chordata > Amphibia > Caudata > Salamandridae > Calotriton > Calotriton arnoldi. Next base: position 24,647 of record CAWUFW010022495.1, on the reverse strand, counting down.
GTGAATTTAATGAGCTAACAGTCTTTGATTCGTGATCAGTTGGTGCGTTGTACGAATAATAAGAAAATACAGGAGAAGTTATTGGTAGGAAATCCTGACTTAAAGAATGCCATTGACATAGCGAAGAGTGTGGAGCATACCGCAGAATGTATCAAAGAAATGAATGTAACTAGTGATGGCAGTGTAAATGAAGTCGGTGAAGAATTCAAAAGTGTGTGCGCTATCAAAAGTGTAAAGAAAAATGAGATGTTAAAAGAGTTTACCAAGGAAAGAGTAAATTCAGAAAACAGACTTAAATGTTTCCGTTGTGGGAGTACGGGGCATTTGGCTAATAATGTGCTTTGCCTTGAAAGAACAGCCATGTGTAGAAATTGCAACCGGAAGGGACATTTCGCACGTGCTTGCAAGGATATGTCAAGTAGAACTGTAAATGCCGTTAATACCAGCGAAGAATTTGGGAGCAAATATGTTCTACGAATAGATGTGGATGAAAATTGTAAAGTACATAAGATTGATTTACCTAAGTGTGAGATTGGGTTGGATGGCCATAAAGTGGAAGTCTTTGCTGACTCATGCTCGCCGTTCACATTTATCAACAGCAAAAGTTTTCATGCCAACTTTAATGTGGGGGAGCTATCTCTAGAAAAACCTGATGTGTGCCCGGTCGGATATAATAAAGACCCCATTCCTCTAGAAGGAGTAGTTACTATGAGAATCACGTTCAAAGACAGGAGTACAGTTGGAAAAGTGTACATAGCAAGGAATGGATCTAATCTTCTAGGATGGGCGCATCAAAAAGATTTAGGGATGAAACTTGATCCCACAGCTGAAATTCCCGTCATGCTTGTTGAAAGAACTGTGTGTGGTTTGGAGCTTATTGATGAGTTCCCAGAGGTCTTCACAGATAAACTCGGTTGTTTGAGAGAATATCAACACAAAATTAAGTTAAAAGAAGGTGCTAAACCAGTGGCACATAAATGTAGGAATATACCTCTAATGATGAAGGAGCCTCTCAGACAGGAATTGGATAAATTGTTAAGCCAAGAGGTCATTGAACCAGTAGAGTGTGCAGAGTGGGTTGCACCCATAGTTATTACGTCCAAAGCCAACACTAAGAACATTAGGCTATGCATCGACCTGAGGGAGTTAAACAATAATATTTGGATCGACAGGCATCCATTGCCTAACATAAGTGAATTATTGAGTCAAGTTAATAAGGCAGAATTTTTCACTGTGATTGACTTATCTCAAGCGTACTATCAGGTGAGGCTCCATCCATCGAGTAAAGCACTAACTACCTTTATCACACCTTTTGGTGCCTTCAGATTTTGTAGGATGCCTTTTGGCTTAGCCTCCGCTGCAGCGGTTTTCCAAAGGGCTATGCAAAACATTTTGGAAGGAATAGATCACGTATTGTGCTTCCAAGATGAGTTGCTAGTTTTTGGAAAAGATGAGGATGAGCACAATAAAACCTTCTGCAGTGTATTGACCAGATTAAGAGATGCTGGATTAACACTAAAAAGAGAAAAATGCCAAATTGGTGTTCGTTCAGTCACCTACCTTGGTCATGTTGTTTCCAGGGAAGGTATCAAGCCAAAGGTAGATTTAGTTGATGCCATCAAATTTGCGCCTAAGCCAAATACAAAGGAAGAAGTGAAGTCGTTCCTTGGGCTGTCAGAATATTATTCTAAATTCATTAAAAATGTTGCAGACATTACTTATCCCTTGAGGAGTTTGTTAAAAAAAGAGCGAGGTTTGACTGGAACAAGGAATGTACAGAAGCATTTGATAGATTGAAGTTTCACATTGTAAATGCACCTTTTTTAGGGCAATTTGACACAAGTAAGCGTACCATAATCACCACTGACGCAAGCACTAAAGGTATTGGGGCCACACTCACCCAGGTGGTAGAGGGGGAAGAAAGAATTGTGGCATTCGCGTCAAGAGCTTTAACAGAAGCTGAATCTCGATACTCAGTTGTTGAAAGAGAAGCACTTGCATGCTTTTGTGCAGTTAAACATTTCCGTGTATTTATCTGGGGAATACCTTTCACCATAAGGACAGATCACAAGCCTTTAGTAAGTGCGTTCTCAGTAAAAAACATAGAAAGAACTACACCCAGGATTTCAAGGTGGTTCCTGGGTCTTGAAGGGTTTAATTTTAAGATTGTACACATACCTGGACAACTAAATCAGGCAGTTGATTGCCTGTCCAGACTACCCTTGGAGAACAAAGAGACAGAAAGCAATGTTGTGGATGAATTCGTGGTGGCGGCTGTTACAGAAGGCATAAATAAACAGGAATGGGATGAGAGTATGAAGAGTGATCCTGTATTTCCTAGAGTGAAGGAAATGGTGTTGAATGGGTGGCCGAATAAATGCTCAGATCTCAAGAGTGATGAGAAAGGGTTTTGGGAAGTAAGAAACAAACTGTACTTCAGTGATCAAAATCTTTACAGAGGAAACAAACTGGTACCACCGGAGAGTTTGAGAGAAAAAATTGCAACTTTGGCACATGAAGGCCATTTAGGATGCAGTCTTACTAAGAGTAAAATCTGCCTTCATTATTGGTGGCCATGGTTGAGAGAAATATAAGACAATGTCTACATTGTGCAATGAGTGATAAAAGCAAACAAGTTAGCAAGGGCCCAATTTCTGCTGTGGATGTTCCTTCTACTCCATGGAACAAGCTAGCCATGGACATTATTGGTCCTGTTAATGTGAAGGGACTAGGAGGAAGATTCATACTCACCTTAGTGGACTACCATTCCAAATGGGTAATCATCAAGATAGTGGATAGTGTCATCACAAGTACAGTTATTTCATTCCTACAAGAGGTATTCCGCAGTGAAGGGGTACCCCAGACCATAGTTACGGACAATGGTGTCCAATTCATATCCTCACTCATGAAGGATTTCTTACACAGATTCTCTGTCACTCATTTGCAAACTGCATTGTATTGCCCAAGAGCAAATGGACTTGTTGAACGGGTCAATCGCATGATCAAAGATTGCATCCAGCTCAATGTAAGCAAAGGAACTAATGTAAAAAAAGCTCTGGATGAAATGATCTGGTCTTACCTTGTAACCCCACACTCTGTCACTGGTGTTTCACCGTTCAAGTCCCTCAAGGGAAGGGAACCTGGTACTAAACTAAGTCCCATGTGGTTAATTGGGAACAAGATGGAAGAGGTTGATCGGGGGAGAATTATGGAAAGAGTACATGAACACCAAAGAAAATATGTAGACAAGTACAATTGTAGAATACAAAGACCTGTAAAATGTTGGGAGGAAGCAGATGTTGTAAGAGTTAAGTTACCTAGGTCTGTGCGTTTAGGTTGCACGAAGTTCTCTGACAGAAAAGTGATATGTAAAGTTTTCAAAATGTTGTATTACTTAATGATGGTCAATCATGGAGCACTGACAGAATTGTCAAAGACAACAGCGAAGGTGTACTTGATACCTCTTGTACACAGGAAGATAATATAATGAACAAAAATGGTGCTCAACATGTAAGGAAGTCTTTGAGAAATGCTCGTCATAAACCACTATGGCATAATGACTACGATATGCATTAATGTTGCCTTCTTCTTTTCTTGTCTGCCTTTCTTTTTTCCTTTTTCACTTTTTAGATCCCTAGGGAAGGAGATGTGTTGTATTCTACCTTCTTCCTTAGCTTCACCCTCTTTTGGTTCCTCCCTCCACCCCTCTGTTTTCGCCCTGGTTGCACATTCCTAGAATGTTACGAGAGTTCTAAGGTGCACTCCCTGGTGCCAACAGTTTTCTCTCAGTGGGTTATGGATGTCGTTGCTTATGACCCATGCTGAATAAAGCTACTGAAAAATCAACAGTATTTGATAAATTATTTCAGTGTGGCTTCCCTCCTCGTTCTTGTCCGGCAGCCTGGGATTAAAGGGCCCGTACCAGTCACCCTCCTGTTCTTCTGTCAGGTACATTACGTCACCACTGGGACCCGGGGGCTGGAAGGCAAGCAGAGGTACGGGCCAGTGTGGCGACAATCCTTCTTTCTCGTCAGGGTCAGCGGGGTACAGAGCCTGACACCTATGTAGATGATATTTATCTGACAGATGATGACTTAGATGAACACTTGACCAGGGTGAGCACCATTATTTTGGGCTTCGCCTCTGAGGGCTACAAATTTAACTTTAAAAAATCAAAGCTAGCCCACCTCAATGTCCTATTTCTGGGATATGAGCTTTCAAGTGAAGTCAAGAGCCTGGCAGCCCACTTTTTAGAAAAGTGTGCATTACTCCAACCTCCGAAATCATTAAAAAATTTAGGGGCATATTATCAAGTGGCCGCGATAAAATTATCGCCGCTTTAGCGTCCGTTTTGGGCGAAAAGCGGCGATAATTTTATCGCATTATCATCGAGGACACGCTAGCGCGTGATTCCTTGATTTAGGGCCCGTTTTCACACGCCTCGCCTCGATAATGAGATGCAAAGGAGGCGTGGCAGTGAAAACAACATGGGATAATATCGCGAAGGCAGCTTTGCGATATTATCAAGGAGGGGTAGCGATATTTGAAATCGCGTTAAGTATGCCTTAATGCAGGAATTTAACGTCTGTTAAATTCCTGACTAAGGCATACCTAACATGGGGGGTGGATTGTGTGGCTAAGACCACAGGCCCTATCATCAAGGATATCGCCTTTTTCCATGGAACATCGCTGGAAAACCAGCGATGTTCCATGGAAAACACAGCTATCGCTGGAATAATTATTGCCATTGCGCTATGCGTTGTTAATACAGCGCTAGCATGGCGATAATTTCCAGCGATAGCCGGCGATAAAAATCCTCACACTAAGAGCGGCCAGCGATAATTATCGCTGCCGCTTGATAATATTCCCCTTACAGTCCATACTGGGATTCCTGAATTTTGGCAGAACGTACATTTTGGATTACACAGAGAGAGTAAAACCTTTTTACGACCTCATAAGACCAGACTTTTCAGTCAGGCAATGGACACAGGAACACACAAACATACTTCGTTCCCTACAAGCTGATATGATATCATCAAAACATTTACAGACACGCGTAAACGTACGCAACCTGGTGATCCGCGTAGTTGCAGGTCAATCTGGATACACTTACTTAACCTTTAATGAAGGTGAGACAGTACCAATTGCATATAAATTGCATTTGTACACCAACGCTGAAATGCGTTTTGCTCCTACAGAAAAGATTCTGACAGCAGTACAGACTGCTGTAGTGAGAGAGAGAGCACTGGCTCAGGGGAAACAAATAATTGTCGTGACCCCGGTACCGGCCTTAGAGGCTGCCACACAGGTAAGCGCCTCAAATGCAAAAACTTTACATCCAAGATGGATACAATGGGATAATTCTCTCACTGCAACAGATGTGGAATACAGATATGATCAAAATCTAAAAACACAAGCATTCCTGCAATACGAACAAGAATATCCTCTACCAAATGAAATTATGCCTCTAGATCGGTATGAACACATTATTTACACCGATGGATCTGCTCAACCGGCCATAGGGAGTAAGCAACAATACAGTGCAGCATGCGCTATTGTGAAAGGTAGGACGCAGGATGACAAGTTCCATCCAAGCTGTATAAAAACGCAGTCTCTCGGAGACTGCACAGCTCAGTTGGCAGAATTAAAAGCACTACTACTGGCACTAATAAATATGGATCCCGAATTCCCCACACTAATAGTGTGTGATTCCTTTTACTGTGTCCAGTCGTACAACGAATATCTCCACTATTGGGGACAGAATGGGTACAGAGATGCAAAAGGTGGCACGATTAAACATAGAAAACTATGGGAACAGGTAGCAGAGTTGAAGAACGAACTACCAAGACTACTGACTCATTGTCAGTGAAATTGCTCTCCCACCCTCGCAGCTCCACCATTAAGTGAGGCCTGCCCCTGCCCCTGCACTCTTGAGTGCTGGTGTTCGAGGCCCTCCTCCACCCGCAGGTTTCCCTGTGCCTCATCCCTGGTGGTCCAGTGGACCTCTGTCTCCTTCCTCTCACTCTGCTCTTTCACTCGTTTTCACTCGTTTTTCTACCCTTTTTATCTTTCACCTTTCTGCACTTTTCTGCATCTCTGCTCTTTTGTGCCTTATTTCTGCTCATTTTCCCTTTCTCTCGCTCTGCTCTTTCACTCGTTTTTCTACCCTCTTTTATCTTTCACCTCTCTGCACTCTTCTGCATCTCTGCTCTTTTGTGCCTTATTTCTGCTTATTTTCCCTTTTTTCTTTATCCCTTATTTTCTCCCTTTACCTTTCACCGCCGCTGCTGCCCCCGCGGCCCCTCCCCCCCAGTGCGATCGGCCCAATCCAGCTCCCCTCCCCGCTCCCGCCTCCCAGCTGTCCAGCCCTCCCCGACCCCTACTTAATGGCGGCCACTGCGGGGACAGGCGAGCAAGACCACTGACTCATTGTCAGTGAAATTGCTCTCCCACCCTCGCAGCTCCACCATTAAGTGAGGCCTGCCCCTGCCCCTGCACTCTTGAGTGTTGGTGATCGAGGCCCTCCTCCACCCGCAGGTTTCCCTGCGCCTCATCCCTGGTGGTCCAGTGGACCTCTGTCTCCTTCCTCTCACTCTGCTCTTTCACTCGTTTTCACTCGTTTTTCTACCCTTTTTATCTTTCACCTTTCTGCACTTTTCTGCATCTCTGCTCTTTTGTGCCTTATTTCTGCTCATTTTCCCTTTCTCTCGCTCTGCTCTTTCACTCGTTTTTCTACCCTCTTTTATCTTTCACCTTTCTGCACTTTTCTGCATCTCTGCTCTTTTGTGCCTTATTTCTGCTTATTTTCCCTTTTTTCTTTATCCCTTATTTCCTTCCTTTACCTTTCCCCGCCGCTGCTGCCCCCGTGGCCCCTCCCCTCCCCGCCAGCGCAACCGGCCCAATCCAGCTCCCCTCCCCGCTCCCGCCTCCCAGCTGTCCAGCCCTCCCCGACCCCTACTTAATGGCGGCCACTGCGCGGCCGCTGCGCGGCCGCGGTCAGTGGGCGCGCCGCTGGTGCACCGAAGGCGCGCCAAAGGCAAGCCCGTCTGCGACCCGTCCGCGACCAGCGCCAGGAACCCTGGACCTCCGCCCCGCCAACGCTATGACCCAGCAGCACTCCACGCACTCAACCCAGGCCGCAACAACAACTGCAAGCTAGCATCACCAGCCGACACCCACGGACCCTTCAGCTGTCACCGCTGCCGGCACACCTGCAGCACCGCCAAGAACACGGATCCAGCACAACCCATCCACAAGAACACAACCGAACCGAAGACCCTGCAATGCATCCTCCTCAACGTCCGATCCCTCCACAAACACACCACAGAAATCTGGGACCTCCTCGACAGCATCACCCTGGACGTAGCGTTTCTTCACCGAAACCTGGACCAACACCACCTCGGGACCGGACATCGCCATCGTCATCCCCCAAGGATACAAGATCTCCAGGAAGGACCGCCCCACCCACCCAGGAGGAGGAATCGCCATCGTCCACAAATCCAGCCTCCGCCTGAGCACACTCCCCGACGAGCCCACAGAACTGATGGAACACCTTCACTTCAAGATACTGGCCAGCCCCACCGCCACCCTCCGAGGAACCCTCATCTACCGACCCCCTGGACCCTGCGGACCCTTCGCCAACTCCATCACGGACATTATCTCCCCGCAGGCCATCGCATCCACCAACGACACCCTGCTGGGAGACCTCAACTTCCACCTCGACAACCAACTGGACCCCAACACCACATTCCTCCTGGACAACCTCCACAACATTGGACTCCGCCAGATCGTGACCGAGCCCACGCACTCAGCAGGACACACCCTCGACCCCCTCTTCACTACAGGAAACTCCATCACCTTCAGCCACACCACCGAACTCCCATGGACCGACCATCGTTGCGTCCACTTCACCTTCAGAACACCCACCATCCACAGACACCAGCACCTGCTTCCACAAAGAAACTGGACAAAAATCACCGATGACCAGCTCACCTCCTCACTCAACAACTCCACCCCAATCATCGTGGAAAATGACGACCCCAACACCGCAGCCCGAACCCTGCATAGATGGATCTCGGACAGCACCAACACCATAGCCCCCCTCAAGAAAAACAACAATACCCGCGCCAAGAAAGCCAGATGGTTTACCACCGAACTTCAAGAGTCCAGACGCACATGCCGCCACCTCAAAAAGGCCTGGAGGAACACCAAATCCACAGAAGCCCACAACAACTTCAGAGCCGCCACCAACGCCCACCATCAACTCATCAGAGAAACGAGGAAAAAAGCGATTGAAGACAGAATCTCCACCCACGCGCACAACAGCAAGGAACTCTTCAGCATCATCAAGGAGTTCGCCCAACCCACCAGCGAGTCTACCGACATCCCTCCCTCACAAGACCTCTGCGACAAACTCAGCACCTTTTTCCACCACAAAATCAAGAGCATCTACGACAACTTCGACGAAGACAACCAACACACTGAACCCTCACCAACCACCCCCGACACCCGGAAACCAGCGATTGACGACTGGACAGCCCTCACCACTGAAGACACACTGAAGACAATGAAGTCAATCCACTCAGGGGCCCCCACGGACCCCTGCCCCACCACATCTTCAACAGAGCCGCCGACACCATCGCACCCATGCTCCGCCACACCATCAACCGCTCCCTGGAGACTGCCTCGTTCCCCGACGACTGGAAACACACCGAGGTCAACCCCCTCCTAAAGAAACCCTCAGCGGACCCCACCAACCTCAAAAACTACAGACCCATCTCCCTGCTCCCGTTCCCAGCGAAAGTCATCGAGAAAGCCATCAACAGCCAACTCGCCACATTCATTGAAGAACACAACATCCTCGACTCCTCCCAATCCGACTTCAGAAAAAACTACAGTACGTAAACCGCCCTCCTCGCCACAACAGACAACATCCGCACCCTACTGGACAAAGGAGAAGCAGTAGCCCTCATCCTCCTCGACCTATCAGCGGCGTTCGACACAGTCTCCCACCGCACCCTAATACGCAGACTCTACGATGCAGGAATCCAGGACAAGGCCCTCGACTGGATCCGCTCCTTCCTCTCCGGCAGGATGCAGCGGGTCAGACTCCCCCCTTTCCTCTCGGACTCCACACCTACCACCTGCGGAGTCCCCCAGGGCTCCTCCCTCAGCCCGATGCTCTTCAACGTCTACATGGCTCCACTTGCCCCCATCGTCAGAACCTACGGACTCAACATCGTGTCATACGCAGACGACACCCAGCTCATCCTCTCCCTATCCAACGAGCCCAACACCGCCAGACGCAACTTTCAAGAAGGCATGGAAGCCGTCGTCAAATGGATGAAAAACAGCTGCCTACAACTAAACACCAACAAAACAGAAGTACTCATCATGGGCCCAAACCCCGATGCCTGGAGCGACACCTGGTGGCCCCCCGCCCTCGGAAACCCGCCAACCCCCACAGACCACGCACGCAACCTGGGAATCATCCTGGACGCCGAGCTCAAAATGGACCGCCAGATCAACTCTGTCTCGTCTTCCTGCTTCCACACCCTCCGCCTCCTTCGTAAGACCTTCAAATGGATCCCCCTCGAACACCGAAAGACCGTCACTCACACCAGCAGACTCGACTACGGCAACGCACTCTACCCGAACAAAAACCTCACCCGCAAGCTACAGAACATCCAGAACGCCGCCGCAAGACTGGTCCTCAACCTGCCAAAACACTGCCACATCTCCCAGCACCTGCGCACACTCCACTGGCTCCCCGTCGAGGCGAGAATCACCTTCAAGATGCTCACCCACGCACACAAGGCCCTCCACGGCACCGGACCAGCATACCTGAACAGCCGACTCAAATTCCACGCACCCCAAAGGACCCTACGATCGGCCCAGCTCTCCTACGCCGTGGTCCCCCGCACCAGAAAGACCAGATCGGGAGGCCGCTCCTTCTCCTTCCTCGCGGCCAAAGCATGGAACGCCCTTCCGCTCCACCTCAGACAGACAACATTGCTCCCCATCTTCGCAAGAAACCTCAAAACCTGGCTCTTCGACAGACTCCCTCCTTGATGGAATGGAACCTGCACCCCCCCACCCCTAGCGCCTTGAGACCCTTACAGGTGAGTAGTCGCGCTTTAACAAACCCCTGATTGATTGATTGATTTACCAAAAACTCACGTGATACATACACTGAGTCTTCAACGTGATGGCGTTCACGTTGAAGGGAATTCATTGGCTGATGAAGCTGCAAAGGGACAGTACGCACTGCGTCCGTAGCTGCAATCACCCATTCAAAAACGAGGGTAGACGATAGCACAATGGTAGCTGTGATTGCTTCACGCAACAACAGCAAAGCACTACCTAAAGGTTTTCCACTCAAGTACTCCTACAAGTTAGATGCAAACAACGTTCCATTTGCTCAGATTCCTGGAGTGGGGGATAGAGTAATACCAAACATGGATCGCAGGTTAGGTTTAATCTTGGCTGCACACGAGGGTCTGGGTTCTGCGCACGCAGGAGTTATGGCGACAGTTTCTTTACTGAAACAACGCTATTGGTGGCCAGGGTTAACAAAGCAGACCAAAGACTTCGTCTTAAAGTGTGATATATGTCAACAGATAAAAGGGTCCACCGTAGCTCGCCCAGCGCAGACACCATTGTTAATATCAGACAGACCGCTCGCATGCATTTACCTAGAACACTGTGGCCCCTTACAATCTGACAGGGCTTACAAGTATATCATGGTTGCAGTGGATTCCTGTTCAAGATTCTTATGGGTATGGCCTCAGCGCTCGGCTGACGCCCGAACTGTTATAAAAGATTTGCGAGTCTTCATAGGGACATACGCAGTTGGCACATTACATTCAATCAATCAATCAATCAATCAATCATGTCACTTATAATGCGCACTACATACCCACGAGGGTCTCAAGGCGCTGGGGGAAGAGGGGGGTGGTGCTGCTACTGATCGAAGAGCCAGGTCTTGAGGAGTCTTCTGAAGGCCAGTAGGTCTTGGGTCTGTCGGAGGTTGGTGGGGAGGGTGTTCCAGGTCTTGGCGGCGAGGTGGGAGAAGGATCTGCCGCCGGCGGTCGTTTTCCGGATGCGGGGGACTGTGGCGAGGGCGAGGCTGGTCGAGCGGAGCTGGCCCCGCATTCAGCTCTAGGGCATACAAGGAAGCCATGGGAAGTTTGGGTGTAGCATTGTGGTACTCCTCTCCGTACCATCCCGAGGGAAATTCGGTTGTGGAGAGGAAAAACCGGGACTTAAAGCAATCTTTAACAGCTAGGGTATTAGGCTCGGGTGGTAGTTGGGTCAGTCACCTATTTGGGGTCCAGCAGGCCCTTAATAACCAGCCTAGAAGCTCTCTGGGAGGTGAAACTCCTTATGAGGTCCTGTTTGGGACAAGAATGTGGGTACCTGAACTCGATTGTGAAGGCACAGTGGCGGATGTAAAACCGTTTGACATCAATAAACGTTTGGCTGTTTAACAGGATCTGAATGAATCCAGAGCCTCCTTAAGTAACGTCGAGACAAAGAAAAGCGCCACTGGGCAAGTCAAATCAGCCACGGCAAGACCTGCCTGGATCCTTAAAGTTGGGGATCTGGTCAGAGAAAAGATTGTGGACAAAAAAGAATTTGGGCCATCCTATCGAAAGCCTGTACCTGTCCTGGCCATTGAAGGATCAAGAACTGTACTTCTACCGCCTCTTGCCGGAAGAGAAAAGAGATTCGTCTCAATCGATCTGATCAAACCACACTATGTGGCTGATACTAAATAGTAGGCCTCGTGGGCTCCTGAGTAGTCGACGTCCTCCTCTCGCTACAATACAGGAAGTTCAAACTGAAAGACTGATAACATTTGAAGAGTCACCTTTACAAAGCAATTGAATCAATAACAATGCAATGGAACTAGTTCCCCTTGACACAAACTCTCAAAATCAAAGTGAACGACACATTTCAATTCAAGCAAATAAAGATGTTTACGTCAACATGCCTCAACAAGAGTAATCCACAAGTTCAAAAAAAGCTGCTGAGCTACCAAAGATAGATCGAACTGCATCTGGCTATTTATTCGACTTCGATGCCTTTTCATTGGATCCAAGTGAACCTGAAACGACGCCAGCCCAAATTTCTGGCAAACAACGGATCAAAGATTTTTTTAACTTTCTTAGAAAAACTTATTTAGTATCACCTTGGCTAGAACTTTGGATAATCACCGGTATAATCTCATGTTTCATCTCATCGTGAACAAAGAGACTTGTCCTTCGTCAACATTTCAGCAGTTCCTATACCTGATGGTATAGTGTGGGACAAAGTAAATTTTGATATATTTGGACCGACCGAGCTTTGGAAATTCCACATTTGTTTAAAATTTCATTGAACGATATCATTACCTCCAGTACATTGTCTGATGATTGGGATTTTGAAACTGTTATTAACTTATTGTCTGATTTAGAACATTCTGCTGCATTTTCTAGCACTGAAATGTTAGAGGATAGATCAGATTTTGACAAAACGTATTGTTACCAACATTATGGTCATCATTTTTTGCATAAATCTAGCAAACCCAGAAATGTTTTCACATACCACCAGTGGGAACATTGCCCTACACCATCGAAAAGTAGTTCGGAAAATATTTGCACAGAAATTCTAATATTTTTCAGGGTTTAACACTTCTGACCCAACCTCGTACTATTATAAGGTTGCACCAATATCTGCACAGAGAATATGTTAACAAACACCAAACAGATTTACTCTACTTCCTTTATTTCCCAGCTGTCTGAACAGGGTTTTGACTTATGGATGGACACTGTAGACTTGAAATCAATCTGGGGTTCTAGGGACTGGCAAGTCCAGGGGACAGAAGCACTGTTTAGAGTATGCCTCATTCCACAGCAGATGATTTTTCTGAATGACACTGTGCAACAGACTTCCTGTCTTGGAATAGCCAAGAACAAGGACTTGAACACACCTAAAATTCCAACACCTTTAAACACAGAGGGGAATTTTACATCAGAAAGAGGGGCTAAGTTGGATAACATATTGCAATACAATAGATCAGACCCCTTTTGGAAGGGATGGTTGGTTTGGCCTACTGACACAAATAGATGTCAGGAAAGATTCAGGGATACCACCGAAGGGTTTAGTATCCACAGTCTAGACCCACATTATGTACAACGAGTGACATCATACAGTGTTGGGAAGTTGTGCCTTGATTGGCTAAAGACCTCAACACTACCCCAGGTGAAGCAACACTTGTCCTTACTCTCAGAGGATGTGGACCTACGGGATTTTTTATTAGGTCCCAGGAAACCACGTCTGAAGCGCTTTTTGTATGCTGTCTATAACGAACTCTCTCAACAAGAAACTGCAGAGAGATTAAGAGAAATAGATAGAGTTAACCTAGAAAAGGCGTTAGCCGTATTTGACAATTGTATGACTACATTCACAAAGCAAACACAAGGAGATGATGGACGGAGCGCTGAAACTTTTCAGACACTCACCCCCAGTCACAGATCTGAGTTGAATCCATCATCGTTCTTTAGCTCACTTTGGCACCCCAGTTCAGACACAGCTATTTGCAAATCAGTCTTGACCCTGTGCCTCATGGGAACAGTCCAGCCCGAACTGCCAAGCCATGCTCTCCATGCCACTGGAGTCTAGCTATCCTGGCTGATGAGTGGTGAAACCTCGAAACCGGTCCTAGGATGCTTGTTTCCAGTCCAGGGAGGACCTGGCCTGGCAGTTCGGGCTGGACTGTTCCCATTGGGCGCAGGGTCAAGACTGATTTGCATATGGCTGGGTCCAAACTGGAATGGCATGGTGAGCAAAAATACGATGGATTTAGTCCCAGATCTCTGTACTGGGGTGAATGTATGACATTGTTCTGCATTCTGTCCATCAATTGTTCTTTTTGCATGACTACATTAACATCCAGGATATATTCACTGGGCAACATTGTATCTTCTGCTATCGATGTAATAGAACAAGATTTGTCCATATTTCAACACGGACAGTCGCAGTTACGTTCTATTATTTTGTTAAGCTGGACGCTGCAGTCATTGCGCGCCGGTTATGTGCCTTGGCGTTTTATCAACATTACGTCATTATTTTCTGCATACAATCTAACAGAAAAACAGATGAAAACGGCACAGAGGGGAGCAAAATATACAATGCTGCGTATTGAGAAACTGGATAGGTTACCCTTTACTGTGGCTGAGTCACCGTCCACAGAATGGTTAGTCCACGGCCATGGAACATTACCGGTCGCAACTTTCCAGTTTCAATATTGCCTAGAACAACAACAGGCAGGCAGATATGAAAAGATGGGTAAGGAATTCATCAGGGAATCCTGGGATTTACCATACAGATTTCGATGCAGGAGTGGGGATCTGGAAGTGTTTCTAAGCGGAACTAACTGCGAGAACGCTTTAAGTGGATCTCTCATATGCCAGGATATTATGCTACACAGGGCTTGTAATGGGTCTGTGGCGAACTTGAGGGGTACCCCGGCAGCTGTGATTAATCCGGTATTCAGGCTTCTCTCAAATGGGAGTTACTTGATGCTGAATGATAAAGGTTGTTGTGGGATGCTTCCGGGCATCGCATATCTAGTCACTGTGAGCTCCAGGGTTACTTGCTGTATTCCACCAACACATACAGTCAGGGAGGCGCCGTTATGGCCTTCGCTAAATGTTTCCTTTATACGGTTTGATACTCTGAGCAGAATGAAAGCCATGCTTTTACAACGAACCGTGCCCTTAACCTCCGCCCAGGAGACTTTTGATCTCCAGATCGCAAGGTCCTCGGCTGAGATACAGGCACTTATATGTACAAACTGCCCTTTCCATTTCAAAGAAATGGTAAGTCGTATCTTTAACATGTCCGATACAACGGGTATTGTACACCTATTTAAGACCATAGGTTCCGGACTGTTAAGCACCTTTCAGACGGTCCTCGGAGTTATACCAAACTTTATACACTCCGTCTTTGGAAGCATTTTTGGAGGGCTTCCGCTGATTCTGTTTCTAATAGCAGGAATCCTGATTGTTACCTTTCTGCTACGCAATGGACGTCCCAGCCACCAAGGAAGTAGCAACAGCTCTCCTGGAGCGCAAATACCGTGATCGCATGGTACAACATCTGGGCACACCTCGCCTACGGGAACTGAGCACCTCTTGGTTCCTGTCATTTAGACCAGTCTGGATGGACTGTGTCCTACCTGTTCTCCGATGCCTGTTCTGCGGAGAAGAATGCGTGTTGGACCTCTGTCTGACACTTCCATCTGCTGCGCCACCGGACGTTGATGCTTTACTGGACCCGATAACGGCCCAAGTTCTGCAGTGTCCTCAGCGCATTCCCATGTTGTTGGCAGCATTCTTAGAGCCACCACAGGTAGTTTCTGCTCCTGTTGGTATGGACACCGGCTCCTCCAACACTCAGGCCTTGGATGTGGCACAGGCTGCCCTCCAGCTCGCAGTGGTCTAACATCCCTTGCAGGGTGTTCAGCTCGAGACCGAAACGAGGTCCTGCAATCTAACATCAGGTAATGGGGTTGGCTTTATCCTAGAGGGATTCTTGGCTTTAATCCTACTCAAATGCTAGGTACACTTAGGTACATCTAGTTTAGGGTGCAATGTAGGAGTACGCATTTTATTGCCATGTATTTTATATACTCGCCTATATTTAGGATTTTAGCAAAATGGTAGAAGCCTACCATCTGTTTACTTTCTTAGTGCTGCTACTCATTTATATATGCTACTGTCTGCTGGTGATTTCAGTGCACTTATTTTACGCTCGAATAACGACTGTTCAATAAATACTTATTGAAAACATCCCAACCGTTTATTCTGTGTATCTCTCTGAGAAAAAGTAAGCACAAGTGACTGAGCGAAAAGTAAGCTACTGTTTCCATGGTCCTGAGGGATCAGGGTTGTCATGTTCGATAGTTGCCAAGAACTATTCTCTCCTTGTTAAGAGGAGGTTATAGTGGCCTTGCGAGCTAGCTGGTACACAGGCCAACATACCCGGTGGGGGTGTCTGGCATCAGTCTGGACACCAGTCCCGCAGTGTATGTTGTCTAAACGTGCAGATCCTATATAGGTCTTTTTAGGGACTACACAACAAAATATAGGGATGCGAAGACCCTTGGATCCAACAGATCTCAAAATGAGATCTGTTTGGGTGCCTCCATATCAACCAGGAAGTGGTGGCAGCCATCTTAGAATTTGGGACTCAGTCCTGAGTCCTAAAAAATTGCAAAAAAATGAAATAGAGGGTAGGGTAGGTATACCCTAAACCCCTAGGACTGGTGGTGGGATCCCAGACAGACCCCCTCTGAGGCCAAAAACATTTTATTTTTAATTTGCCACACATTTGTCAAGGATCAAGGTAAAATTCAAGGAAGATTTGAGGAAAAAGATGAAGTTCAAGGAAGATTTAAGGAAAAAGGGTGTACACCCGCCTGTTTCTATAACACCCCCCCCCCGAGTGGGTCGGGTCCCAGGGGGATGCACAGCATATATTTTAGGGGTAGGGAGGTGCTTGGCTTCCCTACTCCAAGACGACACAGGGACCCTATCCCCTGGGACAACATCTTCTTGAAGGGGCGTGGCCCTCCCTCTGAGCCCCAGAAGGTCCTAGGGACCCCATCTCCGGGACTGATAATTTGAAAAAAGGGAATGGGTGTGCAGCCCCCCTCCCTCGGCCAGGAGGGGCCCTGGGACCCCATGCTTTGGGGCCATGCTTTAAATAAATGGGAGGCCTGGGAACCCCAATCTCCAGGACTGTGCTTTAAAAAAGGGGGACTGGGCCATGCAGGTCCCTCCCTGAGCCTTACAATGGCCCCAGTGACCCTATCCCCCAGGGTCTGCTCAATGACAGAGTCCTGGGGTCGCCCTCTATTTCCCTGCCCATGAGTGCAAGCAGAGAAATTGCAAACCGGGCAGGAGCACAAAGCTGCTTCGGCTCCCAGGCCAGGCCCTGCAGCCAAACCCCCAGCCATGCGTGGCAGGAGATTAGCTTTACGCATGGTAATAAAATATTACCTTACGTTAAAAAACCCTTAGTTAGGTATGATAATATCTTACTTTGCATTACAAAAAACCTTAGAAATTCATTGAGAAAAACAAAGGTTGAAGTTACGTTATAGTTGGGTGAAGTGTTCAGCAACAAAGTAACATTTCATCATTAGTAACTATAAATTGTGCCCTAAGATAAGTATAACCCGTCCCCCTCCCCATACATAGAATAAAAATGTCTGTCTCCGTTTTGTTTTTGTTTTTTTGCCACGATCCAGTGGGACTCCCACAATATGGTTTTATTAATATTGTTGCCCTGAGTGGAACGAGCATGCCAGACATGGATCCCGTACACATTGTGCCACTGGAACCAAGCTGTGCTCCGCTGATGAGCCCATAACTAGGGCGAAACTGGTCCTGGGTTGCTTGTGTTCATGTTCAGGGGGGACCTGGCTTGGCAGTTTGAGCTGTCCTGTTCTGATTGGAGCAGGGTCAAGACTGATTTGCATATAGCTGGGTTCAAACTGAGATGACATGGTGTGCAAAGTAACAATGGATTGAGATGTGGCCCGAGTAATTACAAGTGGCTGAAATTAGTTCAAGCATTCCATCCATCATTTTTGTGTACTTTAGTGTGCTGTCCCAAGTGGGACTGGTATGCCCAGAAGTGGGTACCTTGCACACTGTATCACTGGAACTAAACAGTACCTGGCTGATGAACCCATAACTAGGGCGAGACCAGTCCTGGGTTGCTTGTGTTTCAGTTCAGGGAGGACCTTGTTTGGCAGTTTGGGCTCTACTATTCTGATTGGAGCAGGGTCCTGGCTGTTTTGCATATAGCTCAGTCCAAACTGAGGGGACATGGTGTGCAAAATAACGATGGCTTGTGTAATTCAGTGGCTAAGAATAATTAAAGCATTCCACCCATCATTTTTGTATACTGTAGTCTTACAACCTCGGTATGCATAGCAGTAGCCAAAATTGTAGTGCTCCATCACCTTCTGTATTACTTCACCAACCTGCCCCTGGTTGAACCAACATCCTACTTTTGACACCTAGATACTTTATTTGTGGAGTTGATTTGGGGGTGAGGGGGACGCAGGGTGGGACTGGCCAAGCTGAAACTCCTGACAAACAGAGAGGTGATGAGAGCCCCAGATTTATGATGTTATTACTACGCAGAGCAACTCCAATGGGTGGCGTGCTGGCTGGCGAGATTCTATCAGAAAGAAATGCAGCTTAACACATCTCAGATTAGGAGCGGCAATAAGTATAAGTTGCTTTTCCCAATAACAGTGTCCTGACCACACGCCCTTACCCTTTTGATGTGAATGGCAATCACAGTACTGCAACACAGCCTTCTTTACATGAAAATGGTGGCACAATATGCCCCAGCCATCCTGCTATTAGGTTTACCAACAGCGAATGGCCCACTCACCCATGAGATACTCCAAGACTGGACAAAGATGGGACTCACAACTCTGAGAGACCTCTATGAGGGGGGAGCATTCCAACACTTTCTCACTCTAACTGACACGACCGGCTTTCCAGGGGGCCAGTTTCTACATTATGGTAGGATTGTACATACACTCCGACTGTGGAGGGGTGATCAGGGAAAACCTTCCACCTATACACTATTGCAGACCTTACACACAAGAGAACATGGGAGACATCTTATAACCTGGCTCTATAGGGCCATGCTGGGGCATCATTGCAACCATTTCGACAGTGGTGTGAAAACCGGACTGGGTGACCTTACCACAAGAATGAGAGGCGTAGGGCACTTCTAAGAGGGGGTGCTAGATACTCTGGCAGCTGTGATGACCCTCCCCTACTTTCCACTTAGAGACCTGTGTGCTAGGGATTTATTCCTGCCCCAACAACACCAAGCTATCCATCGGATTTCTAGAACAGGCCTCATGACTGGCTAATTGAGCCATCACCATGCATTGGAAAGCCCAAGCCTCCCACCATAGTAAGTTGGAAACAGACAGAGGTCATGTGGGCGGAGGCCGAGAACACAGCCTTGCACAGAGAAGAAAACAGAGGCTTTCGCATAACATCCATTGCTTCATACTTGGCCAACATGGAACAAGAATGACAGCAGACCAGCATCCCAAATACCAACCCTACACCTTCAGGAAATGCCCTACTTCAATATTCCAAAACATCCAGGCCCCTGAACACTGACTGAAGATGCCTCCTCTAATGCCCCCACTTGATGGGGACCCTACAACATACACCATCCCTCTGTGATAATATCCCAAAGGATCATCAAGTCAACCAGATTTCACAGTGTCAAAGTCTCATCTCTGCAGTCTGATCAGTCTGGTACATGCAACCCTTTCTTACACACTATACACTATATAAAGGACACTCCAGGGTAAACACCAAATGATAATATTGATTACAATGTATCATTGTAATGTGTGCAAAATGAAACCCACTAAAAGTTGGTAAGAAATAGTTTGATGTTGTTAAAGGTTATATTTTGTTGTTTGTTTGTTCGATTGGGTTTTTATAGTAGGGTTCTTGCTATGGATTCTAGGTATGGTATATTTTCACTATTAGCGAATCGCCAGACATTGCATTGTACATTGTCATTCATTTCTATGGTTTGCTTTGTTATTTTAGGCTTTACTTGTGCTATGGATTGTTCTAGTCTCAGTACTTTATAACATTGTTCTTTTTTTAAGCATTTCTATAAATTGGTAGCGTATAGTGTCCTAATGTACCTTTGAATTAATTGTGTCACCCTTCCAATGCATTGTTGTTTTTTGCTTGTTGTGCCGTGGTGCTATCATATACATTCTACCATGATACCTGGGTTGGCATCTGTGAGCAGAAAGGTGCAGTCTGCCATCCCAAGTATCATTGATATAGTACATTAGGGGGGTTCATTTGTGTACACGTCTTTACTAGTAGGGAGGTTTGATTATTCGGGTTATAGTATTTTGCTACTCCAGTTACTTGAACATATGCAAGGATGATTAGTTTTTCAATTTCTTGGGCAAAGTTAGTTTTTGTTTAATAGTCTCCACTTAGGGCCTCATTACGATGGCTGTCAGACGAGCGTCTGTACGCCATCCCTACGGGCAGGTACTGTCCGACAATGAGTCAGCGGTCCGCCCGCCCGATTAGGATACAATCGCTGTGCAGGCATTCGTAAAGTGCTTTTTCTAGTGTGGCCTGTGGTGTGGCCCAGGAAAAGGGCTGCAGCACAAGCTGCACTAGAAAAAAGCATTTTGTGCACATCCATGCATCGTGTGACAGGCACCATGTGGTGCCTGGCATGCAGGGCATTGGTGTGTGGGGGGTGCAACATGTGTTACCGAGGCCACTAAGCAGTGGCCCATGGGGGCGGGGATCCTGCTAGGGGCCCCCAAAGTCCCTTTCCATCTGCCTATTCATGTCAGTGGGACCACCATGAACAGGCAGTTGGAAAGGGACATCCTAATCAGTATGGTGGTGCCTGATCATGCACCGCCTCCATTGTAGGGATTAGTGTCCGACCACTGCCCCGACAGGCTCCTTGAGCCTGTCAGAGGCAGCGGTCTTACCCCCGACATAATCGCTCCGACCACCAGCATTGTAATCCGGCAGTCAGACCGATGGCCTGGATGTCGGGCGGAGAACCACTGACGGCCTGTTGGTGGCAGTACACCTGACATCAAAATGAGGGCTTGAGTTTAGTTTTAGGAAGGGTTTCCTTAAACTTTCATTTAAATGACAATCACACTCTTGAATAGCTATATATTGGTATATTTTTAAAATAGTTGAGATTATTGCTTGTTTGAAATCAATGATTATTTTTGTGGTTAGTAATTTGGATTTCATTTCAGTCAGTATTTTGTGGTATGTTGTATTTTGTTTGGTAAAAGCCTACCCTATCAGTCTATCTCCCAACTAAAGGAGACTAGCGCATGTTTTACCATCTGCTCTTGGGGAGTACTTATCCCTAAGGCCCCAGTGACCCTATGGAGTTCACGCCAGTTGGTGGTTTCTTGGGACATACAGAGCCCCACTGCTTGTGTCCTAGCTGGGAACACTCAAAGCAATGGGGTTGGAAATGGGGCACCCTCAGCCACCACCCACCACAACCCCGTGCTGTTTGACAGAGGGGCATTTGAGCTCTTTCTCCCAACCTTATTCTGTGACTTGTCTGTGTCACCTTGGACCTCACCATGTTGGAGGAACCTAAACCACCCTTCTTGGAGTCACTCCCAGGTACCCTGGTTGTTTAGAAATCTTTTGTTACAGGTGTTTGTTGGTTGTTTTGAAAATATAAGCATTGTTAGTGATAGATATTTAATAATTAAATATATTTTGGGGGATTTGTTTGCTCTAGGTTTATTTTAAACTATAAACTGGTTATAATTTTTTTAACTACTAGAAAAAAGCCTTTTATTTAACTTTTTAATTCGTAGCTGTCCAGTTTCATGTTCAGGAATGACCTTGCCTTTATTTTCTTATTGCAGTAATTGTCAGTCTGTTTTTGTTTTTGTTATCTGTTTTTAGGAAACATGAAAAGAAAGGTATATATTAATTATTATGTTAAATTAAAAGTTCGCTGCAATGTAGTTAGAAATAATTAAGTCAATTTTACTTACTTTGATAAAAGCTGTTTGTTTTCTTTGTCTGTAGCCTTTTCTTTTGTTGTGTGAGTCATTAATATGGCAGAGTGTCTTGCTGTGGTGGTTTTTTCTTAAAGCAATTTCTTGCAAGTTTGAATGGCTTTTTATGCTCATTTCAAATTTGTAAAGGATTTTTGCAGGTTAATTCTTTTCCACTTTAATTTTATTGGTTTATTTCCTTGCTATTTGAATCTTTCTCATCTTGTCCTTATTTGGTAAACACTAAGGGGTCGATTCCGATCCCGGTCGGAGGCGCACCTAATACCATTCGTCCGGGAAAAAAGCCAGGCGAATGCCTGTTTCCCGACCGATTCGCACATACGTCCGAACGAGCAAGAACGATGCGCACAACTGCCCAAATCCCGACCCAGTCGTACTCATCCAATACAGGTCCTGTTCTCCGACCGAGGCGGATCCGGAAACGCAGAATCGAGTCGCACGGAAGCCAAAATGCAGCCCCGTCCGGCCGGACAAGTACAATGCGCCCTCCGTACGCGCCGAACCCGTCGCTACGCATGGCACGTCAAAGCATCCGGGAGAGGCGCACATAAGCTCCGATTCGCGCCACAAGACGATCCACGGCTACGAGAGCGAACACGCCAGCGACGAGGACGAGGCGAAGCAAAGAGAAAGACGAGCGAGACGAACCAACCATGAATCCCATCGTGCCGATCCTACCAATATTCTACATCTATTACCGGAACTGGCACGGACGCGTACGACGCAGAAGGTAAGTCAGACACCCATCACACAAACAAACCACACGTACCCGACATATCACACACACACACATAGGGATGCAGAAATTACTTACACCAGCAACAGCAGCACCATAGGGGCGGGATGGCTATCACCAATGCCACATATACACATAGGAGCCTGGATGCCAACCACTAACACAACCCCTACCCAGGGGGTGATAGATGCCTGTCACTACTACCACCTCTACCCATGGGGGCTGGATGCCTACCACCACTCCCACCCCTACTCAGGGGTGCCAGATGCCTACCACTACCACCACCCCTACCCAGGGGGTGCTAGATGCCTACCCCTACCACCACCCCTACCCAGGGGTGCTAGATGCCTGTCACTACTACCACCCCTACCCATGGGGTGCAGGATGCCTGTCACTACCACCACCCCTACCCAGGGGGTGCCAGATGCCTACCACTACCACCACCCCTACCCAGGGGTGCCAGATGCCTACCACTACTACCACCCCTACCCATGGGGGCAGGATGCCTGTCACTACTACCACCTCTACCCATGGGGGCTGGATGCCTACCACCACTACCACCCCTACTCAGGGGGTGCCAGATGCCTACCACTACCCCTACCCAGGGGGTGCTAGATGCCTACCCCTACCATCACCCCTACCCAGGGGGTGCTAGATGCCTGTCACTACTACCACCTCTACCCATGGGGGCTGGATGCCTACCACCACTACCACCCCTACTCAGGGGTGCCAGATGCCTACCCCTACCACCACCCCTACCCAGGGGGTGCTAGATGCCTACCCCTACCATCACCCCTACCCAGGGGTGCTAGATGCCTGTCACTACTACCACCTCCACCCAGGCGTTGCTGGATGCCTGTCACTACTACCACCTCTACCCATGGGGGGCTGGATGCCTACCACCACTACCACCCCTACCCAGGGGGTGCCAGATGCCTACCACTACCACCACTCCTACCCAGGGGTGCCAGATGCCTGCCACTACTACCACCTCTACCCAGGGGGTGCTGGATGCCTGTCACTACTACCACCTCTACCCATGGGGGCTGGATGCCTACCACCACTACCACCCCTACTCAGGGGTGCCAGATGCCTACCACTACCACCACCCCTACCCAGGGGGTGCCAGATGCCAACCACTACCACCACCCCTACCCAGGGGTGCTAGATGCCTACCCCTACCATCACCCCAACCCAGGGGTGCTAGATGCCTGTCACTACTACCACCTCTACCCATGGGGGCTGGATGCCTACCACCACTACCACCCCTACTCAGGGGGTGCCAGATGCCTACCACTACCACCACCCCTACCCAGGGGTGCCAGATGCCTACCACTACTACCACCCCTACCCATGGGGGACAGGATGCCTGTCACTACTACCACCTCTACCCATGGGGGGCTGGATGCCTACCACCACTACCACCCCTACTCAGGGGGTGCCAGATGACTACCACTACCACCACCCCTACCCAGGGGGTGCTAGATGCCTACCCCTACCATCACCCCTACCCAGGGGGTGCTAGATGCCTGTCACTACTACCACCTCCACCCAGGGGTTGCTGGATGCCTGTTACTACAACCACCTCTACCCATGGGGGGCTGGATGCCTACCACCACTACCACCCCTACCCAGGGGGTACCAGATGCCTGTCACTACTACCACCTCTACCCAGGGGGTGACAGATGCCTACCACTACCACCATCCCTACCCAGGGGTGCTAGATGCCTACCCCTACCATCACCCCTACCCAGGGGTGCTAGATGCCTGTCACTACTACCACCTCTACCCATGGGAGGCTGGATGCCTACCACCACTACCACCCCTACTCAGGGGTGCCAGATGCCTACCACTACCACCACCCCTACCCAGGGGTGCCAGATGCCTACCACTACTACCACCCCTACCCATGGGGGGCAGGATGCCTGTCACTACTACCACCTCTACCCATGGGGGGCTGGATGCCTACCACAACTACCACCCCTACTCAGGGGGTGCCAGAGGCCTACCACTACCACCACCCCTACCCAGGGGTGCTAGATGCCTACCCCTACCATCACCCCTACCCAGGGGTACTAGATGCCTGTCACTACTACCACCTCTACCCATGGGGGCTGGATGCCTACCACCACTACCACCCCTACTCAGGGGTGCCAGATGCCTACCACTACCAACACCCCTACCCAGGGGGTGCTAGATGCCTACCCCTACCATCACCCCTACCCAGGGGGTGCTAGATGCCTGTCACTACTACCA